>SHCU01000182.1:145377-158156 GCA_004307685.1 Ceratina australensis | reverse complement strand
GGCCGCATAAATTTATTCCCTCTGCGTCTCTCACGATTCCGCTGTCGATTCCCCTCGACGAAATTTAATTATTCGCATGCTCTTTCTAGGCCGTTTTTTATTTTCGATCCGAACAAATGATCGATGTGCCCGGCATCGATTTTTAAGAGGGCCTCTTTATTCACACCGACCGCTGACTCTCCTGCCCGAGTCTTAACAGCTTCCGCGGCAGCAGACCGTCCGCTCTTATTTTTATCATTAAATTCAACCCTTCGCCCTCGAAGAATTTTTCCGCAAATAATTCGTGAATTTCTTACATGCAAATTAATGTATCAAGAGTTATTAATAATTTTTTCTTCCTGCATTCCTTAAATCAATGTACATATGAATTTTATGATAATTAAGTTTAATTCAATCAATAATATATTGAAGCAGTAATTATTTACTTATATAACAATTATTTTATAAAACAGACGGTGACTGAAAGGCATCTTTCGAGTGCGAAGGGTTGATATTAAATTATATATGTGATGTAAAAGAAACTCCGGCAGCTCGTGAAGCGGACTAAAGAGCGGATCAATGCATGAAACTCGGTTTAATTATCAGTTATCGTTTCCCGTCCTTGGTGGTCGATGCGAGAAATCTCGGCCGAGCCGATTCGAGGCGTTTCCTAATTAAACCTTATTGTTCCGCGGGCCGCGCGAAACAAAAAAGGTTTGTAGCTCAAGGTGGGTCGCGTAATCGAGCGTGAAAGTAAGACAATGAGCAGAAAAAGCGGTCGACGCGCCGATCCGCTTTCGTCTGTGAAACGCCAGTACCTTTTTTTCCTCCACCGCTCATCACGATTCGTCGAGGTGGCAGAACAGAAGTTACAGAATTCGGTTAATCGGCGCTGAAATGCTATTTAACGAGGTAACGATCCCGGCCCTCTCGGGTTGATAACGCGTAACCTGAACCGAGAAACAATAGAGGCTGCGGAGAGAGTCTAAGACAATGCCCGGCCTTCCATGATGAATGGACACGCGGTTGCCCGTTTCCACGGAGGCTTTGAAGAATCGTGTAAAGAGGGAGGCGTTACCGCGCGATTAGAGTCGAAATTGATCCTCCATCATTGCACCTGCCACATGTATAGGTTCCTTATATAGCTGAAACCTTCTCATAATTTCTTAGCATCTTCTCCTCACGGATCTCCAGTCCGATCTGAAGTCGTAGTGAATAATCGTAAAAATGCTGAGAACAAGAATTTCTTTACTGCCTGTACATGTAAATGATTGAAAATAAATATATTGCGAGAACTAGCGAGTACTTAATAATGCTCAACGGTCCATACTTCCATAAGGGGGAGTGGATGCTCAATTATGTCTGTGTCAATTAAATCGTTCGACGGGACTCGGTGGTGTAATTCGGACGATATAACGACGATAAGAGAAGTAGCTATCGTAAAGCTGGCCTACCTTTAATGAGAATCCGGTCGAACCCCGCGGTTCGGACCGCGTGCGTTTCCACAAAAACCGGGTGCCCCCTTCCATTAAAAGTTGCGAACGATCCGGGGTCTAATGAGATACCGGAGACGTTAATGGCTGGTTTAATTGGGTTGTTAATTTTCGGAGATGAATTCATAGGGGAAAAATATGCGAAAGGCTAATAGCGTCGAGTGGGTGGAGTCCCGTGGATTAAATGGGCTATTTTCGGACCCTTCCGCCGCAGCCTGAACGGGATGGGAAGGGAAACCCGGAGTTTTTACCTACCGGACCTCTCCGATTCGATCTACCCGCTGCGTCTCAGCTAGGAAGCACCCGCGTCGACTTTTTCATTTTTCACTATTCGATATCTTCGGGAGGTTGATAATGTTCCTTCCTTATGGTAATGTTCTATCCTTAACTATCTACGGCTTGTAGAAGCGGCTTACGGATTTTTTATAGACTTTAATGCGTAAAGCGTACTGTTTTATGGGCAGTGCTTCCGCAAACTGCAGCGATACCACTGTTTCTAATATTTACTACCATCGTTAACTTAAATTTAATTTTTACTATTCATACGAATGAGAAGTACTCGCGTACGTAAAATAGTTTGTTTCACAATTTTTTGATGCTCTGAGATAAACCCGTATAACTATCAAACACATAAAATTGTTCTCGCTATTCGGAGAGAAATTTCACGAGAGAGATAGAGAGAGAGAACGATCGAATGGTCGTGCTCGGTGCAGTTGTGGTTGCGGATTTCGCCCTGGAATTCCTCTAGCTACGACAAAGATTGAAAACGATCGGGCACCGTTCCACAAAATTTAACGCTAAACATTTCGTAATTAATAACGCCGGTGTGGGAACCGGAGGTTGTGGTCGCTACCGCTGTCTGAGCTGCCCGTCCGCGAACAATTCCATTAAACGATTTTCTGACATCGTGTCGCACCGACCGAGGCTCGTTCGATCGTAAAACCGCGAACGAACCCCTTTCTCTCTCCGCGCCGTTTCATTTTTATCCCCGTTCCCTGCTCCGGCAACGACCGAAGAAACTTCATGCTCCCTCGGATGTGAAATCGACAATTCGAGACGCTTGCTCGCGAGCGATCGTGAACGCGTGAACCAGTCGAATGGATCTTGAAACGTTGTTTCAAATTGCACGCCTTTTTCTACACGCCGTGTTTCACGATCCGTGAACAAAAATTGACGTGTCCGTGGCCGCGGGAGATGATAGCGAGTAAAAAATTACTGTATCGACGAGCCATTAAGTTGCGTCGATTAAATAGCTTTAATCGTTACGAGTCTATCGTTCATATCTGAAAGTATGAAACAATTTGACTGGAGGAATTTATAAATGTCGCGGATGAGATGAAACGTTGTTATAAATCGTCGCGATGAATAGAGTCGAAACGGAGTCCGAATGGAGCTCGATCGCAAGTCAAGACGATTGAGTAATTACTTTCGTACTCATTGTGAGCCTTCACTGGGCTGTAATCGCGACGATCCATCATATTTCAGTTGACCCACGAGTTAACATGTCGCTTGGAGAACCGGACGCTTTAAGCCGTTAAGTCGCTAAACGATCAGCCGTGAACACGTGAGGAGGACTCCAGTTGCCAAGTGGCCGTACCGCGAATCAGCTTGCTATTCAGCCACATTTTTCTTCTTCGCGCTAAACACCTCAGATTACTCGTATTTACGTGTCCGATTCGTCGTCGGTGCTCTCGGTCACGCGACAATCGCCCGGAACCGTGCGTTGCGTAACCTTACTTACACTTTCTTATCCTAAATGTTCTTATCTAGTTTCAATAGCTTCACACCCGCAATGATACCTGACGTTGATAACAAACAAGATCAAACACCGGATGGGACCAGCCATACGGAGAGTATGGGAATACGAGTATACGATTTAAAAGCGTACATCCGATTACAAGAATTCTTCTTTTTTCTACGCGCACACTTCGACTCCCATCGAATTTTTGAATGATTTAAATTATGTCAGATTACGCAGTTGCAAGGGCGCGAGACGATTCGCTCGACGCGGCTCGTTACCATTCGGGTTAATTGGCCGGCGGCGGTTAGTCCCGAGTGGGTGCAGCCGTGGTTATGCCCACACAAGCATGCCGCGTGATGTTGTTGCACTCGCGAGCGGCTCGAACGTGCTGCAATTATGCATTCGCCGGAGTTTCGCGTTCCGCTTAAGTGTCACGGTGACGCGCTCCGGCTGTGCCCTCCAAATGTCCGATACGTTCACGGTTTTACTCTCGTTTCCTTCGGCATCGCCCGCTTATTTGAACGGCACTTCGAAAATCGACGCGCGGCGGTATCACGCCGCCGCCTCGTTGCCTCCTTTTCTTCCCCTCGTTGCGTTGTTTGCTCCTTTGCATAACCAGCCGCACGAACAAAGGAGTCACTCGAGCGGCCAGTTTCACAAATTTTTGGAGTCGGAGATCCCCTCCGGCGTGACGAAAGCGAGGTAAAAGGAAACGGGTCTCCGGCAGTTTTGAGAAACGAGCGCGCTCGTCGACGATTGGCCCTCAGGAACGCCGGCTTGTTGATTCTTCGCCTTGGTACGCGCTGATTACTAAGGTAGATATTGTACTCGAGGTATGGTTACCGGATGCAGTTAGGTGTTAAAACGAGAAATACACTTGTTCTTGTTCTTATTTGATTGGTGGTATCGCTGCCTAATTGATCTCGTTTTCTGGTATCCGTGACGCAAGTGTGAATTAATCCAAGAAAAGGAGAACGGTCATTTAAAAATTAATGATATCTTAGATTTAATTGCATGTTTACTGCACAAAATGATATATGAAATCTTATAAGTTTCTTTAATGAACTCGTGAGAACGAATTCTATGAACGAATTATAATATCAGTTTTGCATCGTTGCATCCAAAGGATGGATATTGATCGATTGTGGCATAAAGGTGCTCGAAGCTTTGAAGCACGTTCACTAAGGTTTTTAAGGATCGTGGGTGCGCCATTGAGATCCGGTATCGACGAGCCTTCCGGAACCCGGCGACTCGCTTGGCTAGCTCTGCTAATCGAGAAACGAATGGGGGAGGCAAAGAAATATATCGACAGGGGAAGCATCATAAAAGAAAATCCTTTGAAATTACGATATGAAGAGGAAGGCAGATATCTGGTCGCCCACCACGTGGTCAATGGTATATGAAACCAAACACATTGCAAATAAAAAGAGAAGACTGATTCACTGTGTTATTGATCAGTTTCATCCCCAAATAAATACATGTAGCAATTGCAACTTAAACACTTATTACTATTTCAGATACGGCTAGCATTTTTTCTTAGATAATATTGTCATTTCACAAATCAAATAAATTATATTTAAACCATTAAATTTCGCCATTGAAACGTTATTATACAAATACTTATTACTTGTTGTTTGATACGCAGCTCATACACGAGATCTACGTGTCTTAATCCCGTGCATGCCTCTGTGTACATAAATGCATACATACATGCGTGCAGCACGCAGACCACGCGTTCGACTCGTCACTCACGTATGCAGATGCGATAGACACGAGAGATGGTCGCGATGACTGCACCATGGACGGTTCCGGCTAGTGGTGCGCAGTTCCCTTTCGGTCCGTACCTCGTGCTTAGTACTTTATGTATTCTCTTCTTTGCCTGCTCACCCGCCTTCCTGCTCAACCCCTTGCCCATACGTGCTTTTCCTTTTCACTTAATCTTCTGTGCACTCACCCTTATATACGAACTCGAACGCAAGTACACTACAGGGTAGTCCATATTTCGGATAAGACATATAATAACTTAATTGTCATATATATAAATGAACTTCAAAAAATTCATTTAAAGTTATTTGTTTAATTTTGTAAGGAGAACAGGTTGACTAATAAGATACGATATGTTACATAAATTTCTTAAACTTCTGGATCAATACAATCTTGAGAAACGATCGATACTATCTGAAGCCAGCCAGTCAATTGTCAATCGTCAACTGGTTTGCCGTTTGATCGATCGATCCCGGCACGTCTCAATATCGTATACTTGCATTACACATCAGTTTTATTCGCGCTTGCAATAAATCCACGTGATAATCGCTCGCGATGCGGTCTACCATTACCTACTAATTTTTGACAAATGGCAAACGGCGTTCTGACATTGATCGGAGCGGGCCATAAATAATTAAGAATAATGAGAAATCGCTATCGATTCATGCATCGGCTCGTGCTCGATTCGCCGACGCGACGTATAAATGGGCCTTAATTCGTATCACGGGCGTGACTCGATGCTGCGAGACGGGCCGGTTAAAAAAGGGACAGGTCAACAGGATGCGCACGTTTCAGAAGACGCGGCGACCACCCCGTAGATGACGCGAACGCGATTATACATATGTAACCGTGTATTCGCATGCGAAATATCTGCGAGTATCCGTGGCGTGCACGTGTAGCCGTGGGTTTATGTATACGTATGCGTGTACGCGAGGCTACAAAGCGTGCCACGTTCCGGCGGGTGTGCTTCCTCCGGGTGTCCGCTCCAGTGGGCCAAACCAACCGGCCAGCCCCGACTCCCCGGCCGCGATGCAACGGCGAAGCCAACGGAGCCAGCCGGTCCGACGACCATTCGGATTACACTCTCTCTTCCTACCCCGGCAGCGAGTTTTGCTTCTCTTTTTCCCTTAAATGTCACGCGCGCGAGATGGGTCTGCTCGATTGTCGGTCCTCCGAGGCCGATTTATTAATTTTACCCGACCACCAGACAATCAGTGACCGGCCTGATTCGATGATTACGCTGATTGCTCACGATGATGATCACTTTTTCTCCTTTTTGTTCGTCCGTTCTTCTCCTGTTCCTATGGACCACGCGCGATGCACGGTTCCTTTAGTTCGTTCATAGGAATATGGTCAGATTTATGGTTGCATCAGCTCTCATACGGAAATGACGAAACATTAAAATTTGTGCAGTTATTAACGAAATGTTTTGACTGACAAATATCGATTCTATTATTATATTTATTAAATTGTCCGGAATATCGAAGCTCATATATAAAGAATTTATCCCAGGACAGTAAAACTTAATTTGATTACCGACGCCATGCGCCACAGGTGAATGCGTAATAGTAGGTATGCAACCGGTCTCTCTGTTCGCTCAATATGGAAACCCGTCGGAGCAATTACTTCAATAATTATCCATTAGTTCTGCCGCGGCTAAATTGATTTCGTCTTTAAAGAGCCTCGACTCTGTATCGCGCAGGAAAATTTTCCATTCGAATAAAGTTCGTTCCGCGGTTAAAAAATTTATTTGAATAACAAGAGTTCTGAGAAATTTTCTTTCGATAATTACACAGCTTCGAAAGTGCATGTAAATGTATTGTAATATATGTGAGTAGATGTTATTGCCGTTTGCATAAACTGTAATACAATTTGCATCGAATAATTTGTGAAATTTCTAACGAACTCGACAATTAAGAGTTGAACAGCCTGACAATTCCAGTTATTAGAATTTGTCATTTCATCACAGTAGCGTCACTACTGTTTCGTATCCGCTTAAGCATCAAGAAATCCGCTTCGGCATCAAACGATGGTTGCGTTAGATTAAATAAGCCAGTCATCGTACCTCGCGGACAGTCGCGTCTTTCGATCATTTACTATCGAGAGATCGCGAGTCCGCTAATGATGGATGAATCGAGAGGTTAGCCAGTGACGTAAGCGGATTAGCCGCGTTCGATTATCCTATAATCCGGCAGACTCGCTGCCAAAAACTGCGGTGAAACCGGTATTTACCTGCGGGCAGATTGATCACAGGACCGAGAACTAGAGTGTGTAGGGTAACGCGAGAGGAAAGACGAACGATTTGTCGCATACACACCATACACGTATGTGTAGTATACAGGACGCTTTAAAAATAATGGTACGACTAGCTGGGTAATCGTTTCACCATCGTGTAATCGTGAGGCAGTGAAAATTGTAACAAGAACGATAATTAGAAAATTTGCTACAATTCATTTAGATAAGAAAACCATTAGACTTGTAGACTTCATATGCAATGAGCACTATTTTAAAACAATGGGTAATTAGAAATAAAACTTAGTAATAAAAAGGCAATTTATGTCTCTGATCGTAAACATGTCAAAATTATGTTAAAACCCCAAGACGTATATCAAGATATTGGCATATTCAATAGTAAATACAGTAATAACTTCGAAATGGAGCAATTTCTGGGACAGCCTGTATACGTTGCTACGTGGTCGCTGTCACTAGGCCGAGTAAACAGCTCCCGTGGTTTATCGCGAGAGAACTCGCTTCTGTTATCGGCGCGTTTATCAGCGGGAGACGCGAGGCTTCTAGGTTATCGTCTAGCCGACGACCCTTTTTCCTTTCTTTCCCAATGGAGTTTCCTTGTCCGGTGGCTCGAGACTGACAGCAGAAACGTGACTCACACGCTGCGAGCTAAGAAAAAAGCCTTGGAATTGTTGAACTCGGAACTCCGAGCCGGTTATGCGTAAATATCATGCTCGTTCCTTGCGTGAAGAACTCACTATGAACGCGTAACAAGATACTTCAAATTGTACAATAACAAATCTTTAATTCTACACTTTTGGTCACGAGAGTCCGTAACCATTTAACGCAGCTTGAAAAATCGTAAGAGAAATGATCGTAGGTCCAAGTAGTGGCTTGAAAAGCATTGAAGTGTCACATTTGCGCAGGACCATCGAAAATTAGTCTGTATGAGCTTATGGACTCCAGTGACGGCAGTTATAGAAATAATTTTAAGAACATTTCGAATGTGGCTTCTATCCATCTAAAAAACATTTAGAATTGTGTTTCATACATGTAACGTGTAGCCAGAAACAAAATGTTTTTGATGATTTTCAGTTATATTATAATATAATAGTTAAATTATAAGTATCATATATAATTGGCATGTCCACATATACCCTATGTACAAAAGAATGTTAGATGACTTCGGTAAAAGGGGAAAGAAACGTTGTACCAGTGATCCTTTACACGAGACTAGTCTGGCTTCGAATCCGAGTCTCGTTCCCATCACTAGTCACGGGTCCGGCTGGGTCACGAGGATGACCCACGTGGTGACCCCGACGGAAGGATAGCCGCGATGCCCCCTGCGCGCACGCGATAACACGCGCGCCCCGTAACGCCGTGTTTTTTCGAGCCTTCCACTCCTCCTCCTCTCTCTCGGCCTCCCGGAGAAGAAATAAGGAGCCGGGCCGTGGGGGTCAGAGGTCGAAGATACCGGCGCACGCAAGGCTGCCTTTTGTGCCGCTGCCGAACGAACGGACACGAGCCTACCTCCACTCTCCTCCGCGCCGCGCCGTGGACAGAGAAAAATGAACGGGCCACGCGAGGGAGAAGCCGGAGAGCAGCGGGGTGAGCCGAGTTAAGTAGTCGTGGGGGGGAACTAGGTGGGTTGGGTTGCAATGGGTCGCGGTGGTTTATGGAGAGCCAGTGGAGTAGAGAATTCGCGAGGAATTTTAGGGACCGTTATCGAGAGGATCCAGTGCGACAGCAGCTTGATTCATGAAATCGAGACTCACGATCTACTATTTTCATACAGCGACTTGATTCAAGTAATAAAAAATTGAGATTGTATTAACCGTTTGACTGCTACAGGCGTATATATACGCCTTCACAAGCCCAACAATATATTCTAAAAGCGTTACTTAATATAAATAAAAAACATTGATATTTTTAATTCTTTTGCCATTGATCCAACGAGACAAGCGAAAAAGCGCTGTTCGTATATAATAAATGGATTTGTCTGAGGGCGCGCCACAGTCAAAGGGTTAAAAAGAAGCAAGACTGTGAAACTCATGAAGTGATTTTCAAATAAAAACTCTAGAATGTACAATACGATTCGTCGATATTCGCATTATAAGATTAGTTAAATTTTGGCAAACGAGTTTATGCGTGTATTTTTTCATGGGCAAAACGTTGAACGGCAAAACGAGCTGGGAAGCGGTTCGTTAGTACGTCGTATTTCACGAATACTTAATTACCCTCGGCTACGCTTCAGCGCGGACACAAATAATCGTAAAGTCAGCGTACACATATATTAATATTATACGGCAACTATTAACGCGGCGTACCTCCGCTACGACGTGCTTTTATCGTCTTTAATTTATTTTTCTCTCTTTTGCGACGCCCCTACCGCACAATAAATTTCAGCAACTAATTTTAAACGAGGAGCCATTTTGCCATTTTTCTCGGGTTTATTATCTCACCAGGCGCCGTCCTGACGTTTCCCTCGATTGGAGCTTCCTTGAATTTTAAAGAACCTAGCGTAGCCTCTTGGCAAAATAAAATAGTTACGCAGGTCGTGTACGCGCTGAAAGTCACAGAATAAAATTATATTTTAAGAAAACCGATGCGATTAATTCTTGCAAGAACAGTGGCAAAGAAGTTGCGTCGAATTTCAATGAAATTCGCAGCATCAATGAATGTTTAAAAGTGTATCATGCCGATTACGTTGTAGTATTAATGCGAAGTCGATTTTATGAAGCAATCAGAAGTCTGAATGTGTAATCTGCAACTACGACCTCTCCGCGTTGTTCGTGTGAGATAAAGAAAGAAAGTGGAAGTTAGTATCACGAACCGTAAAGCACGTGTAACGAATCGTGTGCACTATTTTACTGATACGTGCAGAGGAGTACGGGAGGAAGTGAGAAGGAGAGAGCGAGCGAGAATAGCCGCGTCGTGACATGTTCGTGTCTCACAAAAACGATTATTCCGGCCTTGTTAAAACGGCAGGACGACATTATCTCCGTGGAAGAAGCCACCGCCGTCATTGACGCACGAGTGAACCCGATAAAAGAGGCTAAAAGGTATACTTTCCCGCGACCTCTGCGCGGTGTTATCACCGCGTACGACGTGAGCCTCCGCTCATAAAAATCGTAGTCGATAAATTAGCCACTCACTTGCCAAATCGATTATAACAGAAAGTGGAGAAACATGATGAAACTATATACATATTTTTTTACGCATATTAAGAATTAGTAAAAAGGTTTAGAGTCGTACAATTTAAAAATTGTTTATCACCGTAAAATTTATTTCTCTGGTACTTTGTTTGCGAAGCGTTAGCACGATTATGAAATGGATCTATTACTTTGAAAAATCGTGAAAATAACATTAGTTATGTGTACAGCAATTATAGAAAAAGAAAATAAATTAGAGACACAAGTCTAGTGGAAATTATCGAAGTGGAGCACTCTCGAGAGCTAATCTAATCTGAGAAAGGCAAACTCCGAGACTCTATCAGTCCGATAACCCCTATAAGACCATGTGTACGATCTAAAACTTACAAGGGAGCATTGTTGCGTAATTGTGTTCACGGCTTGCTTTTTCTTCTTCATTTTTCTAGACGACCGTTTTACATAAGAGCGCGACCTACGTTTACGGTAAACAAGTCGGTGTTATAGAAACGTTTCCAGTTAATATTCAATGATTGCGCAAAAGATTCTAGTTTTACGATTAATTGCGATTATTGGAAAAGTTTCGAAGAGAAACGTAAATACTGGTTTCATTATGCGTGCTAAGATTACTGTAGTCAGAACTATAATCAACAAGTATTTTTACACTGGCATGATCGATGAGAAGAACGTTAATTAAAATCTTGATTTACTTAACCCTTTTAGCGGCGACATTAAAGATTGCATACGGCTCAGGAATATTAACCATCATTATATAAATGAAAATTTCTAAGCCGCTCTATATATCATTCACAAGATCTCTCCAATTAATAATTATATAACTACAATATTAATAACTTAATAATTATATGTAATAACTTAAAATTTCAATGATCTATCGTCGTTACTGTGTACGTTCTCATCCAACCTTAAACTCAGCCGCGGGATCAAAGAACGAAAGAAACAACTACCTTGACATTTTTATCGATCGAATAACTATACGTCTCGAGCCGATATCCCAGACCAAGCAATCGGTCTTGGCGACTAACAAAAGGCGAGACGGCCCCGGGTTCACGAGGGTCGCCGTCGATCGAGCTCGCAAGGGGGGTACTCTATTGCGAACAGCCGATAACGATAGAAACTCGTGCGCTTCTGCACGCAGCCTGAAAGCCCGTAGAAAGTTATCGTAGCCCCACACGAAGCCGGCGTTTGCGATTTATCTCCCTGTGACACGTAAATACTTATTAACAGCGCGCGCTCATTAACCGAGCGAGAATCGCGGTTGAACCGCGCGGAGAAGGTTATCGCGTGGCCCCGCGGGACAAAGGAGCCGCGCAGCGCACGGAAACCGAGCGGAATTCGCCCCGAGCAACCCTTTTCGATGGGATTAATGGCCCGATACCGAGCCGAGATTGACGTCCCTGAGCGGTAGCCCGCGTGAAAAGAGTAAGATAGCTCGCAGCGCGATTGTATTTAATTAATCAAACGGACTTCATTATAAAAAGCCGCGGTAATTCTTCCCTCGTTATTTGACTCCGAAATTAATTATTACCGCGTACCGAATCGCTGGCCGGGTTTAAAATTCGGATGACTAATTGCACGGTCTGTTATTACGTTTGAGAAGTCCGAGAAAAAGAGTGGCTCCCCTTTCACGGTGCTAAAAATTAATTTAAACGCGCGCTCTCCTTCTCTGTTTTCTGATTAAAATAGCCATTTTTTAATCTCCCGGCGCACGTTTAATGCGGATAATATTCCATCGGAATCTTTCATCACCGAAACATTCATACCAACGCCGAGCAATTAAACGTTGATTTATTACAACAAGGTGTCGAAATTCGCGTGCGCGTCGGCCGACGAGCCGCTAACTATGCTCCCGGCACGTAACAGTCTTTCGTAACTCGGACGAATACGGCACATCCACACGCGCCCGTATAAATCATAATTAAATCCGAACGGCCGACAATCATTCGTATCGGTTTTTGTCCACGCTCGCATCAGCCAGCTGCCGGGGCATTACCGGCGGCCGCTCTCGATGCACTTTCGATCACGATGCGACTACGCGTATACATACGTATGTACAGCTTCGGACAATTATTCTGGACCTACCACTACAGGACATTATTCACAAGTTAGTAAGCAATCTATTGGTATACGTTTCAATCTTCTCCAGGCTGAAGCTTTCGCAGCATCATCATACGCCGAAGCATTAGAACATAAACCAATAGATTTCTTACTGTGAATATTATTCCTCTAGAGAACTCACACGCAAGCAGTAGTAGGTCCAGAATAATTGTCCGAAGCTGTACCTGCCCGTAAACCAGTTTTCACGTGCGCCGTGATTATTACGGTCCCACTCGGCGATTTTTCGCTCGGCCCCGCCGATATCCTTATGTAAGCTCATCGTTGTGATCTTTCCGCGACGATCGA
>SHCU01000182.1:127808-142113 GCA_004307685.1 Ceratina australensis | reverse complement strand
TGGACAGCCTCCGGTAATCTCTGCGAGAAAATTAATTTCGAATCGGGTTTTCCCGCAAAGACGAGGAACAGGTTCATTTAATAACATTCTAGTAATGAGTACCGAAGTTACGACGCTATTAATAATTCTGTCATCTCAAAATTAGTTGATGTTTTCATTATCATCACAAACGTACTACTCATTCGATAAACTAACTTTCTAGGGACAAGTGATTTTCCATACGGCAGAACTTCCAATTAGGAGCTCCTGGCCTGCTAATTATTTCTCGTAGAGGAACGATTAAAAAAGAATATTGAGTACGTGTCTCCTTTTCTCAAAATTCAATCTGCCAGATTTTTTCCCTTAGGAAATATTATCCATGGACTTATAAAGATAGACTGCGCTCTCATGAACGTGATGAAGTTAGTCACGTGGTCATGCTGCCTCACTCGCACACTTGTAGAATTCATTTAATTCAGAATTCGTTTTTCCGATTTTCCTTCCCAAGCGAAGTTTGTTAGAAAGAGAAGGTATGACCACAGATATTCTACCTTCTCTCTCTCTTTGATATCAAATATCTCTTTTAATATCAAGTTGATACCTTGAGTCATCGACGCAGACTAAGATTGACCAGGAATAATTATTACAAGTTGTACGTCCAAAAGCTCATATACCTAATTTCCACATTCGTCTTCGCACTCACGAGATTTAATAAAAACTGCTGTCATCCTACCAGGAGAGCGTTCAATCAATCATCGAGGGAGACCGTCGTCTCTATTACACGTAGAGATTCGAGACTGACACGATGCTCTCCTAAACCGAGAAAAGGAAGAGGAAAAACGCGGGGCAGAAGAAGAACGATAAAAAGGAAAGAAGAATTATTGCGTGACGTACGAAAATGATTAATTACACACGGCGAAGCGCGACCTTGCTTACTTGCCTGCTCGTCGCGGCGGCATGGCAGCACGCAGCAGCGTGATACTTATCGGCGTGATTTACATCGCAGTTAAAACCGTTGACACACGCCGCGCCGCGAGTTTCCCGTCTCCGCGCCACGCCGCCGCGCGGAATTACCGCGATTACTCGTCGGCAATTAGACGCTTCAGGTCGCGCGGGTTACGGCTCAATCAAGGACGTCACACACGGATTTTTCTCTGATCGTCAGAGCGCACAATAAGTATCACGGAAGATGAGTGCGAGGTGTTCGGGTGACGAATATTTTATAAATAAAGGAGCGTACAAAATCGCGTGAACTTGTACGAAGAGAATTTTAACATGTAAGTTCATCGTGTTGTATGTATATATATAATATTTGAAAATTTGTGAAACGTATGGTTAACCATTTTATTACTGGTTGCGTCGTCAGGAAATAATTAATCTACATATTTGAAATAGTGTCTGATTATTTTACGTACCTATAAATTCCTTGAATTGCTGTGTGGACGCTTCGGATGGAAAGAAAATTTCATAAAAAAAATTCCCCGGGGCTACGAGCTTGATGAAACTGCGATCCGAAATCTGAAAGTCGTTACCGTTTTCTTTGACCTAAGTCTACTAATTGCGCGGCAGCGAAGAGACGCGCGGTGCCTGGTCCCACGAAATTGTGGGCAACGCTCGGTAAGAGGATCCGGGCCGGAGGGTGAAGCCGCCGCGGCACGACGCAACGCCTCGGGGCGGTCAATTAAACGTGATTATCCTTCATTAAGGACGAATCTGAAGGACGGAGGCATAGGGAACGCGGTTGCGTAATTGTGGGAATGATTCGTCTCTGCCTTCGCTTCTCCTCCTTCGTGTCTTTCTCCGATCCGGCTCTCGTGATGGTAGCTCACGAGGCTCGCGTGCACCCACGCTGAAAATCGGCTCGGGAAGGCCCGGGGCGTTCGTGAACAACAATGCGGTTAGTACGAGCCCGTGGAAAAATTCGTGGCTCGTACTTGGACACGAGGATCGAATTTATTTTACGCCTGAAAATTAAAAATGGATTTATTGAGATACGTAATTTATTTGTGAGCACGTAACTTTCTAACTGTAATGAACTCACCGTATTTTTCTCCCGCGTTTGGTGCGTAATGAATTTTGAATTTCGCATTTTTGACTAATGCCCGTAATTCCGAGGTTAATACATTGGCACAAGATCCTTTGCATCGGGAGGAGTTTCAAATTAAAAAACGGTATAAATATACCATTCAAAATCGCATTAAAATCTAATTTGCTCTGTGGTTAATCAAAGAATCGTACTTTAACCCCCTAATTCCGTATCCGGTCCATGAATAAAAATTCTGATGAAGCAGTTTTTATCCCTGCTCCGAGACGAGCAAAGTGTCAGATCAGGTTGGGATAAAACTTGATCCAATTTTTCAAAACACCGTCCACCAGCCAGCGCGGCGAATAAATGCTGCGTACCAATATTCATCTCCCTGCTCCCCTACCTCCCTCCCTCTCTCACTCTCTGCAAGAGCCCAACGCCTTGGTTGCATTTTTATCTGCTGTTATCCGGTGTATCATTATCACGACAGGTTGTTTGTCTTGCGCGAGAGGCGAAGGGGAAGTGTTCCTACCAAATGTATGCCGCGAGTCAACACTCGGTGCGCGTGGTTGTTTGACTGTTTGACTTTCCCAGAGCAGAGAAGGAGCGGTTCTGAGCATACAGCGTATATCTGTCTACCTGCGAGGCTCAGGTTCTAAGTTTCCTCAAATGTTGTCTCAGCCGGGTTAGATACCGCGCCAGAACGTCGTCGTCGCGCGGCTTCAACCCCAGATAACGCTGGCGTTCTTCTTCGAGATTAAGTTTCTTGTCCATCAACGCGCTCCTACACCGCTGATGGAGCCATTTAAAAAAATTCCTTCGCGTTACGACGACCCGTCGAACGACTACCTCCTTTTCCCCTTATCCCTTTTTCTTTTTTATTTGCCTTTTTATCTGTACAGGTACGACCGAGAGGTAGCTTGTACCCTCACTGTTCCGTTGTGTGAAAAATTTCACTCCGGTGGCACCTTGTGCGTGGAGTCTCGGCTCGGCTCGAAGGATATTTCATTTTCTACGCTCCCTTATCGCAGCTTCTTCGCGATATCAAGCACGCACGCGGTTGAATATATTCTCCTACCGATGAGTATTACACGTTCCGGTACACGTACGTACGGCGAAATGGCGCGGATAGTGACGTTCCTTTTGTCTCACCTTCGGCCTAATCGCGTGATGGTGTGCTCATTGGGCACGTTCCTACATTTATCAACGGGCACGCGGCGAATGCGGCTCGTAAAAATTCGCATAACGTTAAGTACCGCCTACGTGTATCAGGCACGTGCTGGAAAATGGAACGCGACTCAGGCAAGAAACATTTTTCTCTTCAATGCCGTGCCGGAGAAAATGATATTCAATGATGAAGAAATTAAAGTGAAACGACAGAGATTCTTTTTTCATTCCATGCTTTTTATACGAGAGTAGTAAAAACGTTTAATTAATTTGTTGAGAGGGGAACGTCATCTTGATTAAGAATTCGCTATATTTAACTCGCATTAATTCTTTTATTGCAATAATGTATTATTCATGGTATTAAAGACGCGAAATAAAATTCTAATGAGAGGATAGACAAGAATTTTATAAAAAAGCTCGAACTAGAACAGGCTTCGTGCGTCGAAGGAAAAAACAGGCATTTCCACAACGGCAGTCTCGAAACACTGGGTCGGAGCAAGGTTGCATTTAATAAGGTGTAGTCGTCTGACCTTATTTTAACAAACAGATACGCCGGGTATTTGATCAGGTCCACTGGGCTCGACGCTCACCACTTTATTTGTTCTACGTGCCGTTCGTGTGCCTGTCGCGAGACGACTTTAACGAACGGTGGAAAGACCTGACGCCGCCGCGTGTGCATTTGAACACGTTTTCTAACGTAGCCACTCCGCGCCTGGGGACACGTTCCTTTTTTTTTCTTCTCTCTTCCCTCTTTCTCTCTCCTCGTTTCAGGCGCATTTACTTAGAAGCAGATGCATTAGAAAACTCGCATGACGAGCCTTGACGAGCTTCGCCGGGGTAATCGATGCAATCAAGTCCTCGGCTGTACGTGGATATGTGCTGGAAAACGGGAAAAATTCCGGGAATTTAAGGTTTAATTGGTCATCGCGTGGAAAAAACGCAAATAATTTCAGATCGTCTTTGATGAATATGAAAAAAAGATGGCAAAAAATACATTTGATCAGAGTGATCATGAATTTTTTATCATAAGAAATCGATCGATCGATTTGAAAATATACAGGATCGTTGTGCTCGTATAGAAATACATCTCTGTCCATTAAAATCCATCTACTATAACCGGAGATATCAAATAATAACAATGTCAGCGATTACTTGAAAATCTGACAAAAATTAAATATTCACAAATTAGATTAAAAAAATTGTTACATATTCTAATCTTGTAGCATTGCGTTTGTCCAAGTTTTCAGAAATTTCTATGCACTAGATTCCTAGGTAAAAAGTATTGAACACCGAGGATAGACAAGTGGTGTCACAAGTGTGGTTTCTTGAAGTAGCAGAAAATATTCAGATAACAGGTTCAAAAAGAAAATGGCTACCGTATCTACATCTGCTAATTTCACTCGGAAAGTTAACCGGACAGACTGAGCGGCGAGCGCTGAAAAATTCTTTTTATAGCCAAACGCTCGGGTTACTCTTTCCTTAAATAGATCCGTAATTGAAACGATCGGTGAGAATAGCGAATTAGCACGAGTGAACGCGTGGTAGAATTTTATTTTTCCTGTAACGAGGCGCCGGGTATCTAATCTTATCAGAGCAAATAAAGAGCGAAAAAGTGGCTGTATCGACAAGGCAACTTTTTTTATTCACGTGATACACTCAAGTACGATCTATATTGATTTTCGATACGAGACCGAGGGTGGGGCGAAACCTAGCCTCACGTCGCGTCACGTCGTTTGCTGTGGATCGTACCACCGAGGTTCTGCCGATCCCACTCATCCAGTCTACGAGATAAGGACCCGGTCGGGCCACCCAGTTTACGATAAAACTCTCCGGATCACGTAGCCCGGATCGATGAAATGGTATCTAACCGCGTCAGTCGTCATTTTCCACCATGTAATTGGGTCGTTCCGTGACGTCTGACGACTTTTAACTATAATTTGTGAAAGGACATCGGTACGTAAAACGGTTCCGCGAGCCGTCAGATAAAACGTCCCCGTACCCTGTACCGTTGTCCTCGCTTATTTTTGCGCACGTCGCGTCGCATCGTGTATGTGGTCAGACCCTCGTCCCATCACGCCTCGCCGTTACGACATCCGCAGATAAGCTAATCGACGCTGTAAAAAGCGCAGTTCACGGATGACACTGTCGTTACGTTGACGATACTTGCGCCACCCAACGATAACGCGATATTGCCTGGAAACCTCCGATACACCTGTTAAAGACCCGCGACGTTCTCTCTCCCCGTGAGATGTAAATGTAAGTCGACGGCGATTGCGTGTACTCGGGAGAGATTCTCAGGTCACTCTCGACCATAAATTATATCTTATAATTCGATTGTTCGCAGCTTCAGTCATGCAAATTCATCGCTCGATTAGATAACATCAGCGTCGATTGTACAGCTTGAGGCAATACTTCCAGCTCCAGCTTGTATGAATTTCTCCTATAGGGGACAAGATTCAAAAAGAATAATCCTACTCGATTTATTTTTTAATTAATAGGAAATTAATAAAGCAAGCCATTATCCAGGAATTACTAATAAAATATTAATTAATCAAGACTTGGATTGAAGGTAGTAGGGTCATAACTTCAGGTAGTAGGGTCTTCTTCAGGTAGTAGGGATAGGAAGGTAGTAGGGTCATAACTTCTTCATTTATTTTTGAATTAATAGGAAATTAATAAAGCAACCCATTATCCAGGAATTACTAATAAAATATTAATTAATCAAGAATTGGATTGAAGGTAGTAGGGTCATAACTTCAGACGATTAATAAATAAATAAAAATTAACAGAATTGAACTATTAATAGACGATTTAAAGAAAGTAATAATTAAATTTAAAAAAAAGGTTAATCTTGCTCAATCGGGGATGAACGTGTACCACCGCTGGGACCAAAACCGCCTATTTGTCATTACCCGCGAGCAACTACTGGCAAGAACCGCGTCGAAGAGGTAATATCCCGCATATTCGCGTAATTTCGCACGGTCCGCGGCGAGAGGAATTCGGGCATCTCGTGCGCGAGCGTGCAGGGAGCGATCTCGCCGGAACGGGGCAAGACCCGGGCGAGGTGGAACGCGTCCAGGGTGGCCCATTACAGCCTCCTCAATGACACCAGATTATCCTTGGTCCTCGGGGCGCGCCGTGATTTCTGTTCCGTTGCACCGGGCCGCGCCACGGGAAAAGAGCCTAATTTCGTTTTAACCGTGAGCGCCGCGCCGCGTTATCAGACGACCATCATTTGTCCCGGTGGACAGGTGGCGAAATGAAGGACCACACCGCTCGTTCAATTCCGTTGATATGCGTGTACCGAGATTTTCGTGCGCGCGGCGGCGGTACGAACACATACACCCGGGATACACGGTACGGATTCCGATCGCGCGCGGTCAGCTTCCGTAATTATGACGATTGGAGGGCGATTACGTTTTTGCGGGCCGATGCCCGATGGGGTACC
Source organism: Ceratina australensis (assembly GCA_004307685.1). Classification (NCBI taxonomy): domain Eukaryota; kingdom Metazoa; phylum Arthropoda; class Insecta; order Hymenoptera; family Apidae; genus Ceratina; species Ceratina australensis. Next base: position 135,493 of record SHCU01000182.1, on the reverse strand, counting down.
CGACTTCGGACAATTGCGTAGGTACAGATTTCCTTTTATTCGTACCGAACGATTTTTACGAGGAAGGAATTAACCTTGAATTCGATTCGATTAATATCATTGGATCGGAGAGCAGATCTGTGTAGGTTGATTCGGAGAAGCGATTATTGCTTGCGTATAAGTAGCGTCTGTACCGTTATGCAAAATGATTACCAATGTACACGTATACTACGCGCCTCGAATCTGTGAGTAAGCAGTTACATTTCCAATGCAAAAAGTACAGATACGCGTACGGATATTGTACGGGAATGGATGAAAGAATTGCGGGGTGCATAATAAATCGCTCGGGCTACAGCCCGTAAGAATTGTACTCTTACGTCCTGCTTACGTAATATCTGTTCACTTTTTTTCAAGTGCTGCTCGGGTTAGTAATATCCGATTACAAAATACGCGCGTCTAACGTGGTTCTTAGCATGATTTTGCTGTGACGAGGATAGGTCTGAAGCTTGTGACGAAGATTCGTCAGTGTCTAGGGACCACCAAAGAAGAAACGGTTGATTTCTTCGAAACTGTAGTCGTCTGGATTGGGCGGATACGATCCGCGATTAGATGTTCCGCAAAAAGGACAGGATCCGCCGGCAAAAAATCAATATTCCTGTACGACGAATTGAGATACAAGGTAGTTGACGGCGATTAGGAGCTACCGGTGTGGCCCGATTCACGTGGTGTGGCTAATCTGTAATTGCATGGAATCGCGAATCGCCGAGACCCTCTAACCGTCCCATGGGCTACCGCGATTTGATTGTCGAGAGACACGATTCTAACGTGTTACTCGCAGTCGTGTTTTAATTAAAAATCTTACGAACTACATTCCTTTAGTTCGACGAAAATCTCATGCAATCAAATCACTTGAACTCGTCGCCATCTGTCAAAAAATTAACACGTGCTGCTCAGCATTTCCTCGTACCATTAAAAATTACCAGCAAATCGTCGAGGCTCACGCGGCGTCCCAAATGTTTGAAACCGAACACCGGAGTCATCGGGAGATTAACGCAACCTGCGGACGATTTCTCCGGCTTGCTGTGTGACAAGAAGCCTCGGGAAACAAATCGTCGAGAGTGCACGGCTCCAGCGGAGGAGCCACCGCGCCAGGAAGGACCTTCATCCTGACAAATGATGCAAGCTGCCGTCAAGCCGCTGCGGAATAATTACGCGGCCCTGGAAACACGGGAAGCTGGCGAAGGAAAGAAAAACAGCGGCGATCATGGCCTGGCCAAAGCTTGAAAAATTAAACCCGAGTGTCGCCTACTTGCACGCTGCGCGTCGTCGGATCGCCGCGGAGCTTAAGGGAATCCCTTAATAAATGTAACGCGGCGGAGAAAGGAAATTGCGGGTCGTCGACAAAAATTTTGCCAGAAGACCCACTCTGTGTTACATTGCCAACCGACTCGGACGACAAATTACGTTTCTCGGTTGTAATGTGTTTATGTAACAAGCAGTCACCGTTCGCGTGAATGCAATTTCGTTTCTGGCCGATTTGAAAATATTCAAATAAACGTATACATTTTTGTATCAGTTGTGATTAGGCTCTCCGGATTTTATGTATTTAGTGAAATATATTAAAAGTGGAGTAGGAATTAAAAATTTGAAAAATCCAACGGAAATTCCCAGTTATTAAGTTTTCCATATACGTGGAGTTGGAACTGTTCGCACCCGCAACGGGCGTAAATTCTTGAATAAAAATTAGTCAGGCGCGCGAGTAAACGCGTGAACGTACATGGAAATTGCATGTTTTCGAACGGAGGCGACGCGACGCCGAGGAAACAGTCCGAGTTGCTGCAGGCATCGGGTCGAAACGCGGAGCGGGGAGAAGCGAGGGCCCGCCGAGGTATTGTTAATGAGAGCGCGTGGCGTAACTCGAACCGGATGAAGCCACAAGGGGTGGCACCGGTAACTTCGATAATTAATACGAGGCGGCAGACAGTAATCGATTCCTCTCTCCCCCTTATTCTTCGTTATCCTCTTCTTTTTATATCTTTCTTTCATTATTGCGTTCTAGTTTCTTTTTTTTTTTAATCCGCGGTGCATGCGAGCCGATTTCATAGCCAGGAATTACGAGCAATAAAACGCACCTGTTTATTCATGACAGCGCCGATTTATTCGCGATACGAGCCACGGTCCATGATTATTGGGAACGGCCGAAAACTGACCAAATTACCCAACCAAACGAGCAGCGAATTGTTCGCCGCGTATGTGTACCTGAACTGCGTGCATGCGTGCGTACGTACATACGTACGTACATGCCGGTATACGCGGAGCGCGACGCGCGTGTAAGTTCGCGCACACAATGGTCGCGACCGTACGTGTGGGCCGTCGCATCGATGCTACCTAAGATCGTAAATGCGTATCGATTTCTTCGATCTCCAGTCCAAGGAGCACGGTAATAAAGCCCGTATAATATGTACTCTTTTCCATTGGGCAAGGTTGTCAAGTGACAGTGCATTTATTTGCTTCTTGGTACGGGAAACGGACACGCAAATGGAGGCATTAATTAAGTCCTAATTAGGACTCGTAGTGATTAAGTGCGGTGTTAATCCGAGAAACGCGGACCGGAATTGATTGCTTATGTTAATGATGCGAGTAAACGCTGACAATTTAGAAAGCGCCCGTCTCGATCCGTGAACTTCTTAGACGAATTAGAATAAAATTAGAATAAATATACAAATGACACGACGTAATATCAAATGATTAAATTTGTTCGCTCCCTTACCGTGTTCGTTACTTACAAATCCTCGTAAACGAATCTACCCGCTTTAATTAGAAACCGTATACACTCGCTTTTTATTAATCGTCCAAATAGCTACGGACGGTAGTGTCCGTGTGCCCGTCCAGACGTTTGCACGTGTTTACGGCGGCCGGTAGTTTCACGTGTTCGCATGGTCGATGCACAGTGACTGGCGGTGTGCCTGTGCAGCATACTGTGACTTTTTGTATGTGTGAATCGGAGTGTGTCGCGGAGGATGCACCGAGCGAGGGGTCCGTCGAGCGAGGTAATGACTGGAGCTTCCTGCTGTGTTCACAAACTACACGGGAAAGGGAGACGTCCCCCGTGCAGGATATCCGACATTTAATCTGATTTCTGGATTACGCCGCCACCTCCGCCTCCACCGCTGCCGTCGGTCGCGTCGCGCGGACAGGGCTGAAACGTTCTCGCCGTTACACGCCTCCCCTATCGCTGTCAACCTCTTCCTCTCCCCCGTGCCGCCGCTAAAAATAATGCTCCCTTGCGTTCACCCTTCAAGAGGTTTAATGTATTGCCTCGGAGGACTCCGCTGATACACCGCCGGCAGGCATGTTCCCTTTAATAGGTTATTAGAAGCTCGAGGTGAGCCGGCAGTTCCAGTTAGTAGGGGTAAGCAGGAAACGCGAGAGACACGTTCAAGGATTGGAATTACAATTATTAAACGAACCAACAAATTATCAATTACATTTCACATAAAGGAATAAATTAATTTCTTATTAAATCCGGAACGATCATTAAAATAATTCTAATCAAAAATATACATGTAAGTAACGATGGGAGATGTATAAAAAATGTATTATTTCCTTTCACTTCGCAATTGGATAAAACTTACTAACAGATTTAATATGTTACGTGCATCTGTACTGCTGTCAGTATGTGTATGATCTGTCAAGTATTTTCCCATTAAAGTGAAACTTCGTTGAAAGTATAGGAGTTATGGTTTTATCAGTTCTCTCATCGAAGCAACAACCGTTTAAGCAAAACGGTGTAAGTTTATCCTTCGAAGAGATTCCTCGATTATAGCCGGACTACGGCTAGGAGGAGTCGACCTTCCGGTTTCAGGACAATATTACCTCCTTGTTTCGACCGTGGGAGATTGCGCAATCTCGAATCTCCACGGCGCGGCACGTCGTGTTTTCTTCACTAGTACAGCTGTGGTTAATTGGTAGCCCGCCAGAAGAAACGCTTTAATCGCCGTTAATATCGGCGCGGTATAAGACGAGCTGACTAACGTATCCTCGTGGCACGTAGACGAGAAGCACAGGAGGTAGGTGCATCGACTTTTGCATCGCGGCTAGGCTTAAACGCGTCTAACGTTACAGTAAAACGACACGGGGGGGCTTGCGTTTATAATTCACGCGACCGCGTGTCCATGCGAGCGCGAGACTTTTGTTTCACGTCACCCTGAATCACGTTTCCAACGCACGGGAGCTAAGTGTGAAAGTTGCGAACGAGCTACCGTTAACCAGGCTTGTTCCAACTCGATCTTATTTTGCACTGAAATATGCCGGCTACTCGTGCTCGATGAACAAGAACACAGTAATTTTTTATTTCTCCATTTAACGGATACAGAACATTAAACACTGTATTTATTTAAGAATAGAATCATAGCTGCAATCAAATAATTGATCGTGTATGATATTTCCAGACCAACAATTCCTTGCATATAATAAGATATTATTAGGTTGGGGAAAAATAAGTCCATTATGTTATCCCTAAATGGATACTCCTGTGAACTTTGCGATTTTTTTAAATTGCTTTTTCTCGGAATTTAATGTGTAGGAAAATCTGAAAACCTCGGTAAATGTTCTACTATATGAGGACAATATCTGAGCATGTTTTCATCCTCGTCGGCCAATTTTCAATTTTTGCCAAATTTTGAAGGGGTACCCCTGTAAATTTTTACGATTTTTTCAAATTGCTGTATCACGGGATGTAATGTATAGAAAAATTTGAAACCCTGGGTAAATGTTCTACTATATGAGTAGAATATCTGAGCACACTTTCAACCCGATCAGCGAACTTTCAATTTTTGCCAAATTTTGAACTTCAAATTTTCGCAAAAATTGAAAGTTGGCCAATCGGGATGAAAGTATGCTCAGATATTCTCCTCATACAGTAGAACATTTACCTAGGGTTTCAGCTATTTCCGTACAGTAGATCTCGAGAAACAGCAACTTGAAAAAATCGTAAAAATGTGAACCTTCAAAATTTTGCAAACTTTGAAGGTTCTCAAATCTTAGCGAAACTTTCCTCACACGTTCTACTCGTATAATAATGGTGGTTCCCAAGTTTTCAATTAATATAATTAATTTTACTAATTTAAAAAGCATGAGATATTATCAGTCTGCTAATTTTATTTAGAATGCGCAGAAATCATAAGTACCGTGTAATGTATGAAGCTACTCGGAATACTAAAACCTGTATACATGTTTTATTAAATAAAACGTGAAAAGAAATGTTTATGTAAAACATCTTTGGAACTGATAACGCGAAGGTTTAACGTAGATAAAAAGATCATCGAATTAGATACTGTTCATATTTCTACTATTTTATTTCATCTTCATGCATTACTTTTCAAGTAGACGATACAAATTAAATCATTAACAAAAGCTGGAAAAGGGGATCGTTGTGAACGCCGCATAAGCAGGCACGGGTCGCCGCGTACGACCGCGTGCCGTTTGGTGGGGATTGGCGTGCGTCGACTTCTCTCATGTAAAGAAACGAGCCTGCTTATGCAGTCTCACCATTTGCGCGCTAGTCCGTGCGCATTCTTGGAACTTCGTTAACAGCGTTCTTAGATCAAAATAGAGGCTTTTAATTAAACGTATGCGGAGCCAGACCGGGAGTAGGGATAAATAAATTTATGAGCGGTTCTTTTGCTAACCGGGACGATGCGTTCGCCTTGCTACGCGTGCATCCCCTTTCGCTAATAAGCGAACCGGTGGAAAAACGTCTTACCGTCGAGTAGTAGACTCCGTGATCTCTAACATACTACAGTACCTTCGAACGCATCGTTATAGACACCACGTTGCAACCGATACTCCTAACGGAATAAAGATCGTCGGTTAGATCTTACATTATAATAAAACTCGTCGGTTTGGATGCTTACTGTGTTGTATAAATCGAGCGACTCGCCTTGTTTTTCCTTTCGAGGGGTGGACGATGCCTTTCACGCCACTTTGTCCCTCGTTCCTGGCGGAACGTAGAATTTATTGCACTAACGAGCTGTGAAATACAGCCGAGCGTTTCGCAGTTACGTACTGTACGTACGCACGTTTGTGGGAGGACAAAGAGGTTTACAACGCTCGTTAAGTTTCATTCTCGAAATCGATCACTTTTAGCATCCGTTTAACTTTCGAGTAATTGCACACGGCTACGTTCCAGCTGTACTAATTACAGTGCGAGCAACGAAATAATTGCACTCTTGATATGTACAGATACGTACAGTTAAGAGCAAAGCTGGACTAGATAATTAAATGTTGATTAAAGAAAGTAAACATTCTAAATTGATCGCTAAAATATAAATCCTTCCACATGATAAATCACAATTAATACTATTTGGCAATTCGTAAATTAAGCTTCCTAAGCTCTGGTCTTTATACAGAATGATAGATTCATGAAAATATTCCTTCCTAAGTGAAATATCGCTGATATCGTTGTTATTTGACGAAAAATTCCAACTTGCGAAAATAATTTTCCGCTCATGACAGAACAGCTAGTATCATGGCAGACATAGCTATGTAATCAAGAAATTGGTAAGTTTCCAGCTCGAGCGATTCACTTGGTGTTTTTCCAGTTCTTCCCTGTTAGTATATGCGTCGTTCGGACATTCGTCAAGGTAAAAGGACCGTTCAACTTGTAATCTGCTTACCAGGAATCCAGAGAGAGTTGAATTCGATTCGCGAGTTAGAACGATAACGTTCTCGCCTCGGTCAACGTCCCACGAGCTCGGATTCGCGATGCCAAGTAGCTGGCTCGGTTGCTTGTGGATATGCCCGTGACACGTTCACATGACCCTTTTCCGCGGCGTCACAGTTCTCATGAAACAATATACGCAGTATGTGAATGGGGGACGTGTCGTTACGATACTTCCGGCGAACAGTCAGCCACCGCGAATAACATTAAAGCGTAAATAACGCGAACGGGAAGTCCTGGTTTGCGAGCAACAAGTCCCAAATGATTGAAAATTATCGTTCCTACAATTCCTCTTCTTTTATATCGTGTCTCACTACCATACGAAAGATGTCGTTAAATTCTTTATGATATCTAACGAAGAGCCTAATTTCCATGAGACATCCTCACTTTCGTTCGGGTTACACAACGATGGCATTCTCCTAATTATCTCTTTAATTATTTATATCATGTCGGAGAGGATTTAACGTGACATTTCAGCGCTTCGTGTTACCTGTCACGCAGCACTTATCTGTAGCTCCGTTGGACATGATACAAACCGCTAGGATAACGAATCTTGTGATGTTCTCTCGTAGAATTCACTTTTGCTTCGTACAACGTTACGCTATTTAAGATTACATGAACCGTAAGGTGTCTGCCGACAGTTTAAGACACGCGACAGAAAAAATGTGTTCCACATTTGAAATTCATAAAAATGTTGAACGTGTTTTCGTAAGTTTTAGGAAATTTCTAATACGTAATTTTCAATATTTCACTGTCTCTGTCCCACAATAATGATAACAAGTGAACATTTCAACACGAGAATTGATTAAAATTGCCTTCAATCAATTGTCATTTGTTTCGACGCGGATAAAAATGATGAATTTCAACTGTGAGCAGTTCTTAAAGCGTGATTTGAACGTTAGTCTTGGATGATTAACGAACGGGAAAACCAAGAAGCGGGCAGGAAACGTGAGTCGCGGAAGCGATCGCGTGGGAGTAGGCAGTC
>SHCU01000182.1:94649-126632 GCA_004307685.1 Ceratina australensis | reverse complement strand
TGCTCCAGAAACGATAACCAGTTCGCACTGTCTGGTTCGGCGAGTAATCGGGATCGTTGACTCGTTGTCATCGTCTCGTTCGCGATACCAAACGTCTATTTTGCCTTGCAATTTTTGTCGCAAATAGGTTAAGCTAAAACCGACAGTGCTAGCAATTGCGTTCAAATGTGAAAAATATATGCATAAAATATTCATCCGAAAAAGGCTGTGTTTACCCTTTGCACTCGATAAATTTTTCCACAATTATTTGGTGAATTTCTTATTTTTATATCTTAAAAATAACACTTGTTCATTGAGTTCTGCGTTGTTGCGCTACATGATATTTTATTAAGTGATTATAATGTAAAATTACTATCAATTTTTCCTCCGACTTAAATTAACCTAAATATTATGATAATTAAACTTTTTGTAATCGAAACTATTGACCGTGAGACACGAACGCAGATATTGTAACATAAGCCCGTAAAAGCTATTTAATACCTTTTCATTTAAAAATCATTTAAGTCGTATACCATTTGGGCGCGTTTTAATAACTCTATACGCAGCATCGACGTGACCTTCCTATACGGCACGCAGTTTCCCCCTGCGGTTCACAGGATTATCGAACGTCAGCTGTGTTACAACGTTCCCCGATAAATCAAAGAAGTCGCAGTATCAGCGCGAGAAGCCGGCGTACAGTTGATGAAGATTCCTCGTAAACAATCTTAACGAGGCGTTCAAAGTCCGTGGAGGGTGTCACGTGCCATCTAACCGAGCGGCTATCGATAACGCTGAAACGCAGCCGTGCGCGAACCAGCGAGCCTGTTAATCGCTGCCGATTTAATTGGCCCGATCTCCCCTGTGAAGTCTATCGCAATAGGTCGGGTCCAGGCCGTGGAACTTGAACGTCGATCACGAGACGTCCCCCGTTTTTCCGTCGTTCGCGTAAAACCGATTGCCTTCGCTGCTCCGGGTTTATCGGGTTTCGCGTTAAAAGAAAGAAAAGGAAACGTCGCAGATAGAGTTAGCGGCGATCAGCGTGTTATAAATTTCCATGAGTAATGATCCGCTCCGCGTTGAACGCGATCACATTCGCGGGCACGTGGCCAAGCGTGCCGCGGATTATGTATTTTTGAAGGCGGCTCGCACACGCGGGAGGATCGATCGGATAACGTAGCTGTCCGTCGCGTCTCGCGTGCAACCAGACTTGTCAGCGATTTTATTAGGTTACCGGGTTTTTATTCTCGCTCAATCATAAAATGGATTTAACGCCCCGAGTAATGATCTGAATTTAATGGACAGCGCGGAGCGTAAAACGTAACGTCCGGGAAAGGAGGTCCGAAAAATGTATGAGAGCGAGACTGTTTCAAATATTTACGGGCATACAATGTCCGCTGTAAGTATACTTATATCGCGGTATATTTTATGCGAGCAATGAAATTAAGTTAACACGCTAAACTCTAAATCTCGCGGGGCAGGGCATAAAAATGAATCAAGATACTCTGGCCGCGCGCGTGATTACTTCACCGTCCTTCTCGTGATCATTCCGACGCGATTTGAAAGCCCGTACGAAGGCGAAATTTGTCCCGGCGTACTTCGACAACGAAGCGAGCAGCGTCGGAGCGCACGACGACGGTGCATATCCAGGCTCGTTAAGCCATTAAATGACAACGGGCCCCGCGGGTTATCGTCGCGCTAATAAAGCCGGCATCGCGAACATGGTAACCGCGATAACGTTCGTTCGTTTTATTCCCCCTCCCTCTCCCCCTCGGCTGACTCTCGATCTTCGTCGTAAACGTGCGTAACACGCGAGCCTGTCAAGAAATCGAGATAACGCGAGCAAACACACTGGACGCGGGCAGACGTGAACCTCGCCAATGATCACGCTAATACCGATACATGTGACAACGCGACGATCAGCTGATACACGGGCTCTACGCTAACTCGGAATCGAGGAAAACGACGTGTTTAAAATATGCTTCGTTTAACCGAGTCCTTATTTAACTACTGCTGGGGCAGTCTGGCAGTTACTGCATACCGGATATCTGGTTACTGCGTCCCCTATTATCCCGTACGTATTAAAATTTACTTCGTACAGGAGATCATAAATAATTATTTCTAATCATTTTTTTATATGAATATATTCATTATCGTGCAATTTAATAACAGAAACAGCAAATTTTTCGGATAAAAAATTAACCAGAAACTTTAAAAAACGAACTGATCATGTCTAATGAACATCTGAAAATTTTTCTTATATTCTGCACGCACCAAATCTCTTGAGAGGAAATAAAAAAATAAGGAAAGCCATAGATCGATTTTGAGTAAGACGTGAAATTTGAAACAAGACGCTAATTCATTTTAAAAGCCGACAATTCGGGTATAGTTAATTTAAGACGAGGTTTTCACGGGACTTCGAAGGCGTAGCATCGTCCCCTCGAGGTCTCCGGTCTCTCATTAATTTACATATACGTCGGGCAGCGGTTTTGAATCCTTTCGAGCTTGAAAGCGGCCAAAGTAAATTTGCTCAGTCTGGTCACGCGCGCGCCGCACCGTCCTCGGCACACGCGTTCCTTTCCGCGGTTCTTTCGCGTTTACCCGTGTCATTATTACCCGCCGGGGTAAACCAAATGTGCAAGCCGGTTAGCGGCGACGGTAGAAAAGTGAGTCGAACGAGAATCACCGCCTGCTCGTTCGCCGCGGACACGTGCGCGAAGGCTTTAACACGGTGATGTTTTTAAAAGAGATTAGGAGCGTCGCGGCGTCTTGTTCTCCGCGCTCATGTTTCCACGAACTCTTTTCTTCCATTGAAATTATATACATAACACTTTTCAGAAATGAGAATTACATAAAAACCGACGGATTCCCGAGAAACTCTTGATTTTTTAATCAACGTTTCCAGTCCCCTTGAAGTTTCGTTAAAGAAGCTAATTTCATATAAATTATGTGCAACTGTCGCAAGGATGCGTTGCAAAAATATATCGAAGGATAAAGATTGTCGGTCGGGGGGCAAAACAAAGCGATAGTGGGGACAGTTGACACGTGATAATTTATTTTAGGCGTGTCGTATGCTGTGACATCTTCGAGGCGGTGATACGCCGAAATACGAGCAAGTTTATCGTGTACGATGATGATGGGACCGTCTTGTCATCGCGCTCGTCCTACAAGTGTAAACGATGATTTGGTAAGAAGCATGGTGAGTATTTGAAACGAAATATAATGTCGCATATTATTTAGTTCAAAGTTCAAACGCGGGCGTTAGCATAATTTAGATATTATTGTAACGTCTGATATTCCGTCAGATAGTCCAAATAGCTTCGAAATATATTCCCGATATCGAGGAGACGTTAATTTGAGTTTGCATTTTTGTTACACGAAAAGGCGAATCGATAATTTTATTCAACTCGAGTATCTCCCTCGTTCAATTAAAACGTTCTTAAGTACAGATACGTATTGGCCGGCTTGGATACTTAAGTTTTACGGACACTATATTATCTGTTTAGAGTACCAATTCATAAAAGCAGATCGTTGATATCCCTCAAGAAGGGACATGACGTTCCCCGCCTTTAAGCGCGTATATAACGACTCTTTCTTCGATATTTTATGATACTCGACGCCTAAGTTTGGACGACCGCACGGTGTACATATGTACAGAGAAGGAAACGGCGAAGGCCAAGGAGGCGTGCATAGCAGTAAAGAGTAAAATTTAAGTGCCAAATAATAATTAGACGGGACAAAACTCGATTGACATAATTTACGATCATCTGTAGTCTGGCTCCTACAATAAATAATTCGCTTAAAATACGACCGTGATTTTTAAAACGAGCTCCGATTACCGAACGTTAAAGATTCAATCAACGGTTTCAATGCTTAACGTCAGATTCCTCTTCGTCTGAAAAGGCGTAAGTAATATAAATTCACAATTAGCGTTGGATACGAAATAACTTAAAAAAAAGCTTCTTATTGGGTACCTTAAATAATTGAAGACCGTAACAGCGTAAGCGATTTCCTGTTTCATTGATCTCGCCTAAGTTTTCTCACGAATCGCCGCGGAGAGGTAAAACGATTGCGTCTCGTTATTTTAAACAAGCATCACGACCACGCCACGAGGATTATATCTCTTCGCGGAGAGGAGGCTGTCCTCGCGTTCCGCGTGTTTCGCGAGGCTTTAATGACCGCCACACGGTGCTATCATCGGAGGTAGTACGTGAGAAACACCGACGAGTATCATCACGCGGTGACTCGCTAAAATTATCCGTGGCTCTCTTTTGAGGCAACACCGAAGGATGAGAATTAAGCCGGGGCAAAAAACTCCGGGCACCCGGGGGACCGTGGAGACGAGCGGCTATGGTCTCTCTTCGGTTTCACAAAGGACTTCTCTCCTGGGAAGGTAGTCAACTGGAACCCACCCATTTCTTCACGGACAATGTTCCCTTTCGTATATATTTTTTTTTCTCTCTCTCCTCCCGTCAAGATTTTTTCGCCCGACGCAGAAAACGCTTACCCCTTTTTCTCTTTTTCGATATCCATCAAACATTTTTTTCTGCGAAGTTTGACGGGACATTAGTTACTTCCTACTTTATAGAAAAATTGTAAATAATGTGTTGTAATATATTACTTCAATATTCATTCTGCTTCTCTTTCATAGTCTCTTATTTATACTTGAAATTTGTTTATCATTATAGTTATGGCTTCGTGAGATGGTATCGTGCTTGAAAGTGTTGAAACGTATATTTCTGAAAACGTATGCGAGTAAAAACTGCGACGATCGTTAAAACGTATATGGCAGAGTTCGAGGGTGACTCCTTTGATCCGCAGCACGACGAACGGCGGAGTCGCGTGTATCGTCAGCTAAAAGGGAAAGGACGAGGAGGAAGTAGCCAAAGGAGGAGGAGACGGAGGAGGCAAAGAAATGTACAACAACGCGGCACCCGCGACAGAAGGGTACTACCGTCTTTCTGGGGCCGTAATGAGGCCCCTTACGTACTTGTAAGAATGCTACCAGACGCGTTTCGCGCATCGGCGAACGCGTTAAACGCGCCAGCTGCCAGCCCGTCGTTCGTGCACGCAATTTCTTAAAGCGAATTTAGACTTTTGTTCGTAGCTCGTGCGTAATACGTAGTACGTGGATCGTGGGTGTTTCATTCACAATGAAACTTTTACATATTGATCCTTTTCTACGTACATTAATTTAAGAATGGTCGAAAGAAAATGTTGATAGTAATTTTATAATTTATATAATAATTGTTACACAGAGAAATAATTATTGCTTCATATTCTATTGATTAAGTAAAATCTATGGGGAATAAATACAGCCCAAAGCTACAGCCACGAATCATTGTCCCAACCTGTTCGTATGTACATCAAAATGAAATGTCTTTCAATGTGTAACCAATACTTATGACTTACTACGTGAGTTAACGTATTGTCCGTTAATACATACATGATTTTTAGCATTCGAACGTCGGCTCCTTCTCGATCCAATCATTACGTTTAAAGATGAGCACACCTATATCATTCTTCAAAAGCAAACACTTTATAATTAAAAAGCCAAGTAACACTTCATTCCCGAAGCCGGCCATTACCGAAACGACATTTAACGAGCCGATCCATCGGCGAACTGATTTTGTAAGTAGAATAAGAGATCACCGATCTGGCCTGTCCGATCGGGCGGTACCGAGCCTCGTGCATCACGAGAAGATTCGATGCTGCCCGCGTCGGGACATTAAGAACGAAACAGGCATTCAGCAGCGGACCAGCAATCAGCCGCATTACATACTTTTAAACGCGTTCCACCGGCGACGCACGTAATCGGCCGACCCGATGTTATCACTCGTTAACGGGGTTGAACGCATGGTGACGGAACGAAACGAAAGGCCGAGATAGAAAAAAAGAAAGAGAGCGAGGGGTTTTCTCGAAGACATCGATTTCCATCCGTTTGCATGGCCGTTGAACATTATCATCTTCGCCGAGTTTATCCGACCGAGACATCATCGTGTAATTTCCTGCGCGCAGATTATATGGGGTGACCGGATCCGATTCCGATCTCGCGCCGCGAGACATGTTTTAACTTGCTAAACCGTTTCTCTGGCAATCGTAATTTTCGTCGTTGCGGCGAACGCTCGTGCGCGCAATCCGCTCGGCGATTTTTCTTGAGGACATCAAAACGAGCGAACGCCCTCTTAACCGCGCGACGTCGCTACGGTCCGTAGACCGAGCCGCCCTGGAATTATCCGCTTGACGAAATCGCTGCTCCGCTAAAGCGAACCGTTCAGCAAAAACCCACAAAAAACGAGCAAGAACGTATGTACGCGATCAGGTCTTTACGATAATCCTTGAGCCGAGGCTACGGCTGGTGAAATCTTCCGATCAATTTTTCTCGGGAAAGTATAAATACGATAAATTATATTTTCCTCATAAAAAAATTCAATACAGATAACAGGCAGTGTTCATAGCGCAACGAAATGATTTTTGACCGATCAGTAATTCAGTATCTAAAGGTATTCTATATCTAACATATAGTAAAAGCTAACGAGAAGAGTCCACCTTTATTTCTCACGACAAGATGCGATGGTTTTATCGACAGAAACCGATGAATTCGGGTTATTTATTGGCACGTCCTTAAGACAGGGTGGAACGGGTGGAGAGTGAGGTGGTGCAGCACGGTGGACAGAGGCATCGGAGTGGCCCGTACACCCGGAGATATCTTATCTGAGACACACAGTGTGCGCCGTGGAACGCGCCGCGTATACTTACATCCTCGCCGTGGGCCTGATACCAGCCGATGATAACGGACGCCTAGTATCTGATGCACGGGCAAAAACAAAAGGCACCGTCGCCGTCCGGCCCCTTCTCTCGCATCTCTGCCGCACCCCGTTGAACCAACCACCTAAAGCATCGTCGACTGTCTGCAATGCAGGTAACGGTAAGAATGAGGATCGATCTCGTTGCGCGGCCGATTTATATCGGCAGGGAATGTTTTATGTCGCCCCGTGCGTGTACGCGCGCAGACCACTGCACCACGCCGCAGAGGTCCGACGTAAGGGCGCACGTGTGCGCATCGCGTTATTATCGGATTCGAAGGAGGGCCGCGAGGAACTCTCACATGCTAACCACGGGGACCACCTCGGAGGAAGGTGTATCACGATCGATCGCAGGTGCAGCCAGCCGCACGAAACCTATGAAGTTATACATATAAGTATGCGCTATCTGCATCGGGAAGTTACTTAATTAAAGTGCTGCGCGATTTTGTGACGTAAGAAAAGATTTATTTCCTTCTTCAAGGGACAGCAGGTTACCTATCTCCTCTCGCATTCTACAGAATTTGTGAGTTCTAAGGGTTCGACTTAAGAGGTGTATCACAATCGATCGCAGGTGCAGCCAGCCGCACGAAACCTATGATATTATACATATAAATACGCGTTATCTGCATCAGGGAGCTATTTAATTGAAGTGCTGCGTGATGTTGTGACGTAAGAGGAAGATTCATTTCCTCCTTCAAGGGACATCAGGTTACCTATCTCCTCTCGCATTCTACAGAATTTGTGAGTTCTACGGGTCCGATTTAAAGGTTGTACGAGCTGGCTCGGTGCGTTAACCTCCGCGGTAAGAGGACGATAAATTAGACGAGCTTATCGACAATCGTTCGCGCGCGAGCTTCAGAAGCTGGAAGCGCGTGCATTGTAGATCGCAGTTTATCCGCTCTGCTAGCATCCCTCTCGCAGAGAGCGGCCCGGCGGAAGTAACCGAGATCCGCAGCTTTCGCTCGCCGCATAAAAAAGTCAGCGTATTGATTTTACGCTCGCTTATTTACGAGACCATAAACTCCGGGACCAAAGATTCGCAGCTCGGGCAGCGGCGGTATCACGAGCCTCGCAAGCAAACTGGGCGCGTGTGCATATAATGAACAGTCGGGGGAATGCGTTTATAAATTTCGGAGTTAATCGCGGTACAGTGTCGACGATCGTCGAGGATTTACAACGCGAACTCGGAGTTCACTGCTGCGTATCTTTGAATTTAAGCCACGCGAATTAAAGTTCAGGTTTCGGGTTTTAATTCATTTGCAAAGTGCTAAGAATTTGCGGATCGAGTCACGTGAAACGAGTTCGAATGATAGCGAGAAGGTCATACAGGTGAAAAATCGTTCAGATAAAATCACAGGAAACGCGATTGAATTAACGCGATACGAAGAGCGTGTAAAACTGCTGGTACTTTGTATACATACATATGTAAAGCACTTGGAATCCGGATCAATATCGATCCGACAGCCAGGAATGGATCCAGACACACGTAATCAGAAGCTTCCCATCATCTAGTTCGCATGTTACGAGACATCTGCGAGAGCTGTTTCCACCGTTTCCTACACGTGAGAAGCTTTCAGTTCCCACAAACGTCGTGGAAACTCGGAAATTGTGCGACCTTCGCCTCACCGCCGATGTCGAAGAATACTCACGCTAGGAATCACGTAACTCGAGCAAATGAGAACGTTTAAACAATACGTATGCAGAATTATAATTCTTATGGTATGTGCGTGCGAAATTTAATAAACAGAATGAATATACGTGTCGTGATAAAAATCAATTGATTAATTCAATCGATTGTATTAAATATCGTATCCAACACGAATCGCGGGTCTCTGATAGAGTATCCTGCGAACCACGGAGCGTGTACCGCGCGGAACAAACGTTACACTTTCACGTACGTTGTACCATCTATTCCGGAATGTCGCGATAAGATCTGCGCAAGGTCCGGCGGCATCTCGTCGATTAATCGGGCAAAGTTCCAGCGAAATCCTTACCAGTTAATACGACAAGCTCCCGTGGCCGGTTAACAAAAGATTCGAAGGGTTTCAACGGTACCCAACTGAGATACGGTGGAGCACGGGGTAGGAGGAAGAGCGCGGGCCGGGATGACCACGTGGGATCAGCGGCGATCGTTAAAGAAATATCGACGTCGCGTCGCGTCGTACGCTGCGGCAGCCGCTGGACCAGGGAGCTGAAGCTGCGAGCCACGACGAATATACGCCGGAATAGTATCTGTAATGCGATCGCTTTGGCACTGTATGGCGATAGCATCATTAACCCTCCGTGCGGCGAACACTGAATAAGATCTTGTTACGCGATATCCGAGCGAGGAGGGACCGCGATCGCCCTCTCGCTGCACAATACTCGCTAATTAAACGACCGGTCGACCCGCCACCGCAGATACCAGAGCGCGATTGCTTTGTCCTCGTCCACGCGGGACCACGCCAAGCCGCGCCACCGCGACCGAATTAATTAGCGACGGAAAAATAACCAGGGAAGCGCGCCAATTTCTCGCGGATGCGTGCCGCGCCAGAAAACACGCATTCCGCGGAAGTTGCGAAAAGGTCCCGCGGTACCGCGAGTAACGAGAGACGTTGTTCTTTTTTTTAGCGGTTCGTACCTAACGCTGAATGAAATGTCGTAAAACCTTATTTTGTTAATATGATATTTACAAAGTTATATGAGATTGTTATTTATCACGAAAAATCGATAGTTTCCATCATGTGTAAAAAGATATATTTGGTTTGACTGATCTCTCAAATACTACTAACATTTTCCCTATCTTATGTTGCTTTTTTTAATAAAGTGTAGACGTACGATGCACCTTTTGCTCACATCTAATTTGTAGCAAGGTACCGTTTCCGTACATTTTACTATGAAGGACTTTGAGTCCTGCAATACATTATGGATCTGTCTATTTTTTTTAGCGGTTCGTACCTAACGCTGAATGAAATGTCGTAAAACCTTATTTTGTTAATATGATATTTACAAAGTTATATGAGATTGTTATTTATCACGAAAAATCGATAGTTTCCATCATGTGTAAAAAGATATATTTGGTTTGACTGATCTCTCAAATACTACTAACATTTTCCCTATCTTATGTTGCTTTTTTTAATAAAGTGTAGACGTACGATGCACCTTTTGCTCACATCTAATTTGGAGCAAGGTACCGTTTCTGTACATCTTACTATGAAGGACTTTGAGTCCTGCAATACATTATGTATCTGTCTATCTCTTTTCAAAGCACGATAAACGTAATCGTAATTCCTCAAAGTAAGAACAAAGACGCGCAAGCTATTTGTTACGATTCAGAAACTTCCTATCCGAATCGCGACCTGGCAGTCTTTACATTTCAAGAGGAGCGTCAACGCGCTAATCGCACGGTGCGGCTTGGCAGTAAGAGAAGCTGCCTCCTGTTGGAATGAAAACATTTCCAGCCCCGTAGTGGCAGCAGCCTGTCCAAGAAAGGAGCCTTAACCGGTGATAAATCCTCGTTCGATCGCGGCTGAGGCGCGCTTAATTGGCGGTATCGGCGACTGGTTTACTTAAAGAGTCGTGAAAATCTAGCGTAGCCTGTCACCGGAAGACTGGACGCACGCGTCACTTCTTTTTCTCCTATCATCCGTTCCTTCCTGACAGGCCCGACCAAGATAGGGCTCGTAGAACGATCTACAAGAACGAGCCGGATTCTTCCTTGAAAGCGGAACAACTTCTTTCTTTAACTTCTCTCTTTTTTATTTCTCATTTTATTTCCTCAAGAAATCGGGCCTGCTCGACCGATTGTCCAGATTCAAGTGTGCTAAGGTATATATTTCTAGACGGGAAATGCGAATGCAGCTGTAAGTTATATGGCAGCGCAAAATCAAAATCGATGTTCCTTTTTCTCATTTCATCCGCTGATTCGAATCAATTGTTTTATTCCATTGTACATTTGACACGAACCTGTGATGAAAAATAAGTTATCGAAGAAAATCGAGGTATTGGTCATTTCGATCGAACGGCTCGATCCACAGCCGATCATTTCTTCCGTGGCGGTGTTTTTTATCGATCGCTACTTTTTCTGCGGGCTTGCGAGGGCGCAAGATAAATGGCCGCGCGGGCATTCTGCCTGCGGCACGCAATCAGCTCGGCACAATACGTTCCTCTGTAAACCGGAATACGTCACAGTTAATGGCCCACCTTGGATCCGTTATCCTGAGGACTCCATTTGAACCCGGGGGGACCGGGAAAGAGAGAAAGGAGGGAACCGTGTCGAGGCGTGCATCCGAGCCGAGAGATTCAAGGGTGCAGCGAGATGTGTGTATGCGGTTGCAGGTTGTGCCGCGCCGGTAAAGGTCGTCGGGAGGCTTCAAGGGGTGAGGAGTTCCCGTCAGTTCCCACACTTCGAGCCTCGCTGCCTCGAGCGCTGGAACCGCATGGGTCAGGCGCCCGTGCTCGCCTATACCGTCCTCGAATCTAATGTTACACGAGACGAATCTCCAGTGCCTTATATACATGTATTGGATGTAGCACTGTTACGGTAATTGTGTGTGAATTCGATAAAAAGAGATAATGTAATGAATATATAAAAAAGCATATGATCCATTGTACTCCATTGAAATCATTGAAAATTTAATTGTGCTTACTGATTGAATATAATAACTTAACCCTTTATGGGTCCATGTAACTTTCAGGTCACATTCTAATTTATCATTATTTTACCAAGAAGTGTATTATAGGCCGCTGTTATCTGAAAGTCACATGGAGAAATATATTGCAATAAAATTGTTTAAACGTAACAATTTTTTTGTCCTCCGCATATGTAAGTTTATAATTGCCGATTTTTCATTCGCTTAATTTCTTGCGATTTAAAACAAAAATTCGACTCATAGAGGGTTAAAAAACCAGTAAAATCAGAAAATTTGAAGATAAATAAATTCGAACTGGATTAAATTTTTAAACCTGAAATATTAAGGAGAAGCTTTAAAAAAGGAAAGTCGAGCAGTTTCTGAGGTACAACAACCGCAGCTCTTGAGTCCGGAAGCAAAGGAGAAGACTCGGCACGGTGCCTCGTGTAACAGCGTCTGGAAGTAGCTCCGGGCTCCGGGTACGGCGCGTGCAGGACGTGATTGTGTCGCAGCGCTCGTCTCTCTCTCCCATCCTTCGTCCCCCGTGTACCGTCCTCTTCGTCCGCCACCACTTCTCGCCGTTTCATCCCCTACCACGGTTAGGATCCGTGCCTTTTCGCCGTTCGACTTCCTTTTTACTTCTCTTTCGCTTCACCAACGCAACGCCACGATGGAGAGGACGGCTCCCACCGCCTCCGCTCGACCGCAACTACATAGCCTCGGCTCGTGCTGCTCTTGCTGCTCTCGCTGTACCTAGCAAACTCCCATTGACGTAGATACCAGGGACTTCACAAAATTCAGAAACGATTTTCTTCAAAGGAGGAAAGAACATTTGCTCGTTACTACTGTAGCTTCCAGTAATAATTATTTTTATTTTTTTACTCGTTTCTACATTATTTTCTAATAAAAAATATGTACTGCTCTCATTGATACGCTTGTTAATATTGAACAAATTTATAATCACTCTAGATTTTCATTTAAATCAGTATATATCAAAACTCGTCGATTAAACAATTGATATAATTTCTGTTGAGTAGATATCAGCTTTCTCCGCGTAGATCGTTACACAAGAAAGCGCTTACTGTTCATTCGGGCGAATAGGGCTCGCAAGAAACGCAGAAAATTTTGCAAGTACCGTTCACTATCGGTTACCAATGAAACCGTGGCCAGGGTGGCATCAATTCAGCGTGCAACGTCCGGCATTGATAATCGGGACCGATTACCGCCGCGGCGAGGCATAGGTAATCGTCATCGCGGTTAACGCCGTTTTCTTATCAACCTCCACGGTAGTCGGCCGTTGACAAATCGGCTCGTTAAGACCGGGTAGTTACGCCAGTGTTTCTAGGCAAGGCGCGTGGCTGGAATGCGGCACGACCGTGCTGTCGCGAGCGACTGAAACGCGGCGTAACCAATAGGAAAGGGGAGTCGAGAAGCTGCCTCGGCTACGGCTCCGACTAGCTGGCGTCAAATCAAACGATATTCCGCGAGGTGGAAATCTTTTTCCCCCGATTTTCTCCCCGACGTTCGTTTTTTTTTCGCTCGGCTCGTTCCGTTTCCTTCTGCGAGGTAGAATTTCTTAATTGGTCTCTCTTGTCTATATTGATTAGCAATCTCCAAGGGTAAAAGTAAGTAAAAGCAGTTGAATTGCGATGATTACAAATTTATTAATAATTAATGTGGAAAAATATAAAAATAAATTTGATATAAGTTAAAGAAAAAAAAACAAATATGGGACTGAGTAAAATGCAATTTGGAATATACGGCAACCGGAACGTATGGCAACCCCAAATATACAGGATCATCGATTATTACATGTAAACCTTTCATACGAATCAGCATGTAAAAAAGGAGGACTACCAAGCTCCACGCGCTAATAAGCTCAAGAGGGGAATGATAATCGCCGCAGGTTGTGTCCTTTAATCAGCGACACTATACGTATACCTAGGGAACGCGAGGTGCTTAATAAGAGGGACCGACTTAATTACGAGGATATATGGCGAACGGCGGAGGTAGCGCAGCGGTCCCTTCGAATCGCGCGCACCTTGGCTCTCTATATCGAAGCTAAGGTCTGCGATTTGCATACCGAGCATCTCCTTCTTTGCTCTCACGCATAAACCATCGTAGCTACCCTTCGTCCTTTCTCCCATTTTCGTCCTGACTTGGGCCTTCTTCATCTATGCGTCTGAACGCGACTCTATGAGTTCACGTTTCGTTTTAAAGAATTTCTATACCTATTAATAGAATTTCCTAAAGATTGATTCTCTATGCATGGATTTTTTTAATTTGTTTTTAAGCTGATTTAAATTTCTCTCAGAAATATTGCGTTGAAACGCAGATCGAGGCACATCGATAATGCCTTGGAATAAAAGGAAAAGAAAGAAGGGGTGCGAAGCGTTTCTGGGCGACACCTACCAAAGCGAGGCAAGAGAAGGCAAAAGGGTATCGATGCGCGGCACGAATCGTGATTTATGTAGTGGTATCAGCCTATATGGGCCAGGGTATATCATTGTTGCCATCACAATGGCACGAAATGCAATACTCGTACTCTATCGGGTGCGCTTTCGCATAATGTGTCATAAATAGGCGGGTGCACAACGCCGCTTGCATACCGTGCTGAAACAATAACCATTGTGGAGGATGGCGAGCACTACCTACCTCTAGCTATGGTACCTGGGCTCGCCACCGAGCCGGCTACGCGAACAGCGTAAGATTTTTATCTGAAAGGATCCTCGACGCACAGGTGGTCTTATCAGCTCGAAAAGAAACACCTTCGCTTGACGATTGTAAAACGTGCTTCGCTAACAAATTCGTTGAATTAATTCATTCATTATTTTTATCAATTTTTTCAGATAATTTGCTTAATCTGAACGTTATCATTTCTCTAACTTATTTCTTCTCGTGATATATTTGATATGTTGCAAAGTAGTCCTACATTTACGAANTTTTTTCAGATAATTTCCAAGATAATTACTGCTTAATCTGAACGTTATCATTTCTCGAACTTATTTCTTCTCGTGATACATTTGATATGTTGCAAAGTAGTCTAACATTTACGAAAGTTCGATTCTCATTCGCTCTAACGCAAGTTGCCACAAAAATTTCGTCTATCTTTCTCGCCAGGATGGACCTTTCGCTCGAACTCGTGGCATTTCATCGGCGTAATGAAGTGCGGCATAACCGAAAGTTCCGCTTAACGGTACGAGCAGCTCGGTCTTGTGGTCGATCGCTTAGTTTTGCCAGTGCCTCTGCCTGCGATCCGGCTTTTTGGATGACGATCGTGTTTGCGGTTCGCGAACTACTGGCGCGTGAACTTTCCTGCCCAGCCAGAGCAGGAACACGCGGATCGTGTCCGGCTGCGAGTACGCTTACACGCGGAATTCGCTGCTGAAGCAAAGCTTCGATTATTTCACGACTTTTTCATCAATTGCCTTTTTCCTTTTGAAACCGCAACCTTGCACCGGACGTTTTTGTCCGAATCTCTTACCGCTGCTCTATCGGGGAACGCGATACGAGGCGATGGTAGCGCATGCATTCAATTTCTTTGTTCCACAAAACACGATGTCCAGATACGTTCCATCAATCTCATACGTATAGTCCTGAAAACGATACTTTCAGCTGAAAGTTTTGGATATGTTTTGTTGAACCCTTACAAACAAATGTCCAAATTCCAAAAAGTTTTCAGCCTCCGAAGTACTGCCAAAAACTACCCAACGTGAATAAATATTATGTAAACAGAGAATTAAACCGAGAATGGCTGTAGATATTGAAAAAAGTTTTCAATAAATCACCCACTAAAGATGGTATAATGGTACCAATTATAAAGGTCATTCATAGTCACCCATTCTCATCCTCATTCGAACTGTCCTATATCCGCGATGTGGGAGTCGACTGTTGGTCCGAACGATTCGCTCGTGATACGGCTATGGGTGTTGGAATCCTTTCACGGATATTGAGGATGGTTTACAGGCGTACGAGGCTCCCGACCTTGTTCAGCGCAGTTAAAGGTCGGGACATGAGCATGTATGCGACGGAATATTAGATGTTATCGCGCGACCTGTGCGATACGTGTTGTCTTATCCGGGAGCGACTTGTTGTTTAGACTTACGTTTAGAAGTAGACACATTATGAAAGCACACTTACTGGCTGATCGTTCTTCTTCCTTGCACTGGTTCTATTGTTGAAGGGAAAAGGTGATTGCACATTAAACTACTCTTAATACAAAAAGGGAATGAAAGTAAAACCACTGGAAGATGTCGAGTAAATTTTGCGAAAAAATGAATGAGGCTCCGAAGGTGCGATATTTCAATAAGCGTGGGTGGTGTTCTTTACAAGCGTACAAGCGTAGTTCCGAGAATAGTGAGAGGACGTCGCGCATGACGCACTCGGTTGAATGAAATTTGAGCTGAATGCTCATTCCTTGAAATCAGTTACTACGGGACTGACTCATTTGCTATCAATGAATACAACAATCAATATATACGTATGTAAATTCCGGTTTCTAGAAATCCACATAAATTCCTAAACCATTATGACAGTGAGGTTTTCTTATTTGATGTGAATTGTCATACTCGGAAAAATGAATAGGCTTTCATTATGTAATGGGCAGACAGTACGAAGAGAGCTCTGTTTTATTATAAAGATAATTTATGTACCTCGAATAATGTCGAAGTACTCCAACAAAAGAGTATTGATAAATTATGAGTGACGTTTGAGGTGATCTTATAGGAACATGTTTAAAATTATTTATGAGACATCCATAAGTGCTGGCAGGAATTACTTTGCAAATTAACTCTTCACCTTCAGCGTTTCAAATTAAAGTGGATTTCGAGCACAGATAAAGTCTGAAAACTCGGGCTGATAAGCGAACGGGTTCAAAATTGCTTTATGCATATAACACCTAATGAGCTATTTTACCGATTCGTAGCAGCTAGCAGCGATAACTAAATGGCAATAACATTTCAAGTTGTACGATCACATGACTTCATAATGACACGATGTTAATATCTGCATATAATACATGGGATCTAATTTGTCGTATCATTTGCAAGTAAGAAAACGTCGCATATAATTGAATAAATAAGTTAATTTTCTCGGAAATGAAGTCTAAAAAGTAAAAATTTTATTCTACATTTTCAACTCATGTTTTGACATAGAATCAGCCCCTATCCGGTTGTATCACCATGACATTTTTACGTCTCACATTACGTGACACTCTGTTCATGCAGATATTCAAAGTCGACTAGTATAATTTATTGGCAAGCATGATTAATTACCAATTAGCTGTGAACGTGTGCGGCTTATCGAAATATATCAATAAACGGGGACATGACTCAAACGTGTCTCCAATGGCTATAAGCTGGCGTCATCGTGAGCCGATTGACTCATATGCGTGGGCAACGGTATGCGAAATACGTCTACACACGCGACGATCGACATAGAACGACAGTTACGCGGCGATCCTGCGATTTCTCGGACGGCAGTAAATCCGTGAACACTCCGATATAACACATCGATGACGCCAATGTCCCTATCACATTGAACAAAGAATAAAGGGTTGAACGATCATTATTCTGAAAGGCCTGGTATCACGTATAACTAAAACGAGAGAACAAATATTTTTCACCAGAAATTATTCATGCATTTTTAATTCAAATTCAATACTGAATAAAATAAATCTGAGAATTCTTTTTATTTGATTATATTACGTTTATTTAATTATTTCCAATCACCCTGTCATCGAATTTCTCGTTTACTCAAAAAATATAATAAAATTATAATTTATGAGCTATCATAAAGAATTTTTATTACAAAATTATTTCTTTAAAGATACATCGGTAAAATAGTGAATGAGTACGTGCCGACTTATACGTAAACTGGGTTGCAGGAACGTAGGCGCCGAGAGCTTACCCCCAAATTGCACCAAGATACTTTGTTCGTTGTTAATCCAAATCTTATCAGGTACATGCAATATCGGTTTCGCGTTTGTCACGCGGATGTGACTCATAAGAGAAATGTGAATTCAATTTGAAGCTCGCACGGATTTCTCGTCCCGGCAATTTACAACGGCGACCGTTTTCCAGATCGTGGGTGTGAGCAATTCTCCAGTTCATCTAACAATTCCTCACACTCCCACGCGATCTCGTTGGCCCCGGACCACGGCGATGACGGCGACGTGACTTTGGGGCGTCGACGTCTGTCCCCTTTGTGCTTGACCAGCGAGCGTAACCGAGGAAACGCGCGCGCCGGCTTTATCTTCGAGCGACACGGCATTTCTTCTCTTGACCTTTGCCGATCAATTAATCTCGCAGTTGATGTGAAAAATAAATCGCACCTCGCGAGACAGTTATCGGATTCGCATCCAATTAAATTCCACAAGTTAAATGAGAATCATGTCAACTTGCTCTTAAAACGGATACATCTAAATCGGTTGACTACTGCACCAACTATGATTTAAGAATAATGTTAAGTTTTATATTTTTTGGATTTATGAGGTTCTTTAAATTAATTATATTTTTTATAATTCATATTTAAAATTTTTTCTAAATTTCCTATTTTTGGAGATAATCTAGGTGCTAATAGTAATTGGACCACCCGGTATAAATGATACGAGTAATTGACTGTCACATTCGTATCGATGATAGTTACATACATCTACAATACCGCCTTGTGGAACGATCAAGATTCTGCTGCATCGGGGCTGAAAGAAAGTTAACTTTTTCCAACAAGGAAACGTCGAATAAAATATCAGCGGCTGCATTTCATAAAACATCGGGTATCAAAAATTATCATCGGAATCGGCCCAATACGCCTCCCATCGATCCAGCCACGAAAAAACTCTACTCCTCGAGCGGACATCTGCCCTTGCCAAAAAAGGAGCAGGCAAACCGATCCCGGGGCCGGCTCACAAAAGAGCCTCGAAAAAGCATCCCGATAAGGAACGAATCGTAACTGCTCCATTTACCACGCCAACCTACCTGCCACGGCGAAGATTTACAGTATCGATCCGCCGCCGCCGCCGCGCCGAGACCCGGCGCTAGGATAACCGAAACAATGTACCCACGATTCGATTACGATTCCGTGGTTCATCTCTCATTGCCGCCTACGGGGTTCCGTATCGGGCGAGGAACGGTCGGGGCCCTGAAATTGCCAGCTGTGGCTCACAGATTTATAAAGGACCGGTCCCTGTTCCGGAGTGCGGCGAAGAGCCGAGACCGTTCGCGGAGGCTGAGCGCGATCCGATCTTGTCGATCCTCTCTCCTTGGGCTCGTTTGTGCGAGTGTGTGTCAATCGAATCGCCGCGCGCCGCGACTAGCACCGTTCTCGAGAGAACGAGCCCCGGCCCGTTTCCCATGAAGCCACTGTCGGCGAACTGGCGAAAGAAGCCGCCAGCCGCCACTCTCATTGGTATTCGAAGCCAATCTTTCTCTCTCTCTCTCTCTCTTTCTCTCTTACCTTTTCCGTTGCTCGCTCGCTCCTCGGGGATGGAGTGCTCTATTTTACGAGCAACTCTATATGATGCGGACAAATTGGTCAGACGGCGCGAAAATATTTCATCCAGACTGGCCGTCTTTTCTTTTTTCTTCTGGACAACCTGCCCGTTCGACGATTATGACAGCGGAATTTTTGGCTGATCGAATGGTTGTCCATGGTAACGTTTTAGGGTCAGTCGTATGGATTGGATTTTACAACAGATTGAATTACGTTAGGTAACCTGGTTAGTCCGAATTGATTTATTTTTATAAATGAAATTAACGGGTAGACTTGAATAGGCAGTATATAAATGGTTAATCCTTTTGGCATAATATTGAAAATTGCCTCATTGACCGATGTTCTCTGTTGCCGGTATGTTTTATCCTCATGTAGAATTAAAACCAAAGAATTTAGAAGTACGAGATAATATCACGCTGTACGAGCAAACCCAATTAACCGAAACAATATATAGGAATTATAGGATACAACTTGTTCCACAGGGCAGCGTCCAATTAGGCCTCAATCCCATTATCAATAACTACAAATCAATTAAGAACTAGACGATAACAATCTTCGATTCTCGATCCATTCTCCGCGAGTACACATCGCAGCTGGATTGTGATCGAGCGATCACGGAACCAATCTGAACAAAATTGATCTGATGCCTGGAACCAGCGCGCACTTCCTCATACCGGGAACAAGCAGGACCGTTAAAGACAACAACGGAGTTATGTAGTACCTGTACGGTCGAAGTGTTGCACCTGTTCATCTATTTCTCCTTACACGGCGAACGATATAAGTCGAGTGAACGTCGAACGGTCGCGTTCTCGTGCTCGTACATCAAGCCGTTACGACAGACCAATCGTCGAAATGGGAAGTTGTTAAGTGCCAGCTCTCCCGTCGAAAGTAATTAGAACTCTTAATTATTGGAGGAAGATATTGGCGTACGACTCAATCGGAGTCGTGCTGCGCGTCCACGTTACTCCCGAGGATCGTAATGAGGCAACGACAAAACAGAAGACGGCGTGGCGGACAGACGAATCCTGATAGAGGATAGGAAAAATGGAGAGAGAGAACGAGATGAGATGAAGAGCGAGACAGGGAGATGCAGAAAAAGAGACGTAAAGAAAAAAAAGGAGGAGGCGCTGCTGGTGCCGACGATGAAGCGGTGCCGGGCCTAATTGGCTTCTGTTGCTCTGTTCACGGGCCGGTGCTTTTCCCATAAATTAAGTTTACGCGACGCTTTAATTAAACCGCCATAGGTCGCGAACCGCGCGTATTTCAGCAGGAAAACGAGGGACTCCGGGACCCTTCGATATTGCTGTCTATTCATTATGAATTTTGAACCGGCTTAATATTATGCCGATGTCCTCTCGAGATTTTACATGTGACAGCTATATAATATGTACCATCTCTTAGGCGCTTCGTTTTCTTCTTTCAACCGAAAGAAAGAGATAAACATATGTACGTGATTGGTTAGAATTTCTTTGTCGAGACGAATAGACGTTTCGAGGCAGTGATATCTCATTAAAATTTTATTGCAAATACGAGAGATAAGTAATTTTTATGTCAGTTAAAAATCTCGAAACAACTTTTTCCATTGAAACGTCGAAACGAATTAGCAACGAGCGGACGTGATAAGTTTATCTTAGATGTCGGCGTAAATTGAGAATCTCCGGGGAGATCGCGGCCTGTTAGGTTAGACGAGCGTGTCAGCTGGTGCTCGCGAAACAGGACTTGCTCTACGGAAGGACCTACGTGTATAGAATTCCTTCGTCGTATACGAAATTAACTTGGACGAGCTACTTTCGGCCCTCGCCCTATGCCCTGTATCGAGTTCCACGCTACCGGTATACACTTCAAGTCATTCGATCTTCCCCGAGAGTTTCACCAATCTGGCCACCTGTCATCAGCACACGCCTAATCCTCTGACATGGACGTAACAGAAACAAGTATCGAAAATAAAAAATGCGAACTTTCGTTTCAGCCTGATATAAAAACGAAAGGTACAGTGCTTTGGAAAATGTAGATACATTGTTACTTCGTAAATTCTTTCAAGCCTCACCCTTTAACGATTCTTTCTTACCACATCGAAGTTCATGCGACTCGTTTAAAATTCTGAAGCACCGTTCGCTGCGTAATATATAAGCGTGTATCGGTGGAGGACAAGACTCAGAAACCGTGGAGTGTCGGAAAATTAATTTTCTTATCGCGAACATCTTAACGACAGAAATACTTGGTAAGCTCCAGCGTAGAGAAGGGAGGAGAGAGGAAGAGGGGATGGAGCGACCGTTCTAAAGAATAAGATCCCGGATCGACGTTAGAACGGCCTCCAGTTTTCGGCGGTGGCACGGGCAGCAAGCGGTATTTTAACGATCTAACGACACGTCCGTCCCGTTGACATTTTCGAATCAGCTCCACGAGTCTGCTCGCTTCTTCGAATAGATACGGCCTCGAGCAGCGCCCTTAATTGGGCTCCATGTTGGCCCGTTATCGCCGGTAGCGGACAGTAGTTGAGCTACCTCTTCCTCTCCCTTCCTTTTTTTCACCATCTTTGCCCGATCTCCGTTCGTTTTCGACCGTGGAGAACGCGTCGCGTCGGCGTTATTCCATCGTTCTTAAACCCTTCATAGGGTTCCGCTTTATCTCGCCGTTCGGTTGATGCACGTTGTGCGCGGGTGCACCTGATTTTCGTAGGATAAACCGGAGCCGGCCTTGTGAACACGACCAACCGAGGTGAAACTCGGGCAGGAATTTCGGGATCGAAGCTTTCTCGGAAAAGATACCTGTGGAAGTACCGAGTAATCAAACCTCTTAAGAGACTAGAACACTCACACGATATCTCTAATACTCGTCGATAAAATTTTGACATCTTTCGCTCTGCTTTATTGATAACAACATGACCGTAATGATATCATTCATTAACCCTGTGTACTGAAGGAATTTTTCATGAATTTCTTATAATTAACTTGAAATAATTTCATGTATACAATTAATATTAATTTTTTTAAAAGTGTACATAAATTTTATTTAATCAATAGTGTATAACGCAATGATTATTTCCCTATACAATAATTATTTTATAAAGCAAGTGGTGTTAATGAGTCTTAAAGTCTATAACAACGCTGAATTCAGGAATTGATTTCAACGTTAACGATAATTTAACGTCAATAGTCACTAATAACCTTAGATTTAGAGAAAAGAAAAAGAAATAAGCTAAACGCTACTCAGTGTTCTAGCCTAGGCCACGTTTCCGAAATCCTCAAGATCTCCGAGAGCGCGGTTATTTATTATGCAAAGCGCGGACGGAGGTTCGGAGGCCGGCTCATGGCCGGTCGGTCGTGCTCTCTCAAATTGAAATTCTGGATAGCCCTTCCGCGGAGCCTTTACGGTACGGGGAACTATTAGAGGGTAATGAGTTTCTCCGGAGCTATCCTATCTCTATGTTGTGTATATGGTAGCACGGTAGTGGCTCCGCTTATCTTTAGCCGAGATCCAGTTCAGCCACTCCTTTCTCTAGTATCCTCCAGGCGTCTTTTGATCCCGACGCGACGCGACGCGTAGGACCCCGGCCACGTAGATCCGTGGTACATTCTCTGTCCCGACGATTTAAGCCGGCTATTTCTAAACGTGTTCGGGCCCTCTACGAACGACCGAATATCACGTATTTTCGACTCCGATAAATTCCACGGCCCCTGTTTGTCGGCGCCCGGCCGCGCTTTTGCATTAAGGACGATAATCTCGCCCAGGTGTACGTGTCCGGCTCGTTTCAATATCTCGAATAGCTTTTTCGTGTTACCCTCGGCGACGCGATGCACTGGCGTTACCTTACTAATTTTCGGACATTCCGATCATTCGGAGATTCACGATAACGCAACATCCCGGATACGTGACACGCTCGATTCGTTCCTTTTTTCTCCCCTACCTATAATTCGATAGAATTCGTTAAAGTCAGTATAATTCTTGATACATTTTTAATTGTCTCATTGATTTCGATATTTCATTTACGTACATATGTTTGTGATTTACAATTTACATCATATTATGATCACACCTAAAACATTTAAGCGCAACGATTTTAATCCGGTGTAACAATGCATTTAATCGGTCCTCGAGTCAAAATCCGTAGCAGCCCTCGAGACACCTGCAAACAGCCCGACGGACAAATCTGTCCCACGGCGCATCGACTCCGGCGAAAAAACGAACTATTTGACAAATCATTCACCTGGCAAAACCTCCCAGCTCGGAACGATTATTAAAACGCCGACAAATCGACGCGTCCGGCGTTCCCCGTTCCCCCAAGGTTCAAACCCCCGAATCCGGGGCCTGGAACCCGGCCATTGATGAGTCGACGCGATTGGAGCGCGTGTCCAAACCAATTGGCGAGCGGTCGTTGCGTCCGGCCACAACGACGCGGCGTGTTGTTCGATCGAGTTAAGCCGTACGTATCCGGTGGTGGGTACAGGTGGCCCCGAGGAAACCACGAGGAAACCATCGAGCCTCGTGTCGTCCCGTGGTAACCGGGATTAATATTTCGGGCACGCTCGCGCAAATACAATGACTCGCGTAAAAAGGCCCAGGTGAGGAGGACCGGCAGCAGCAGCGATTGCCGACAAACTGGACGAGCGCCGACGAAAACGATACGAAAAGGGGGCGACGAGGAGGGAAGACTCGCAGGGAACGCGGCGCGTAAGATTGTACCAGTTTTTCGATCGGCTATTGATACCATTGAAACGGTCCCCCCCTATCTACCTCTGTATATGCATGAGCCTGCGAATTTCTTTGATGGCAGCACGCCCTCCGTGCCCGTAAAACGAATCGCCGTTGTCTACGCGCGATGCTTTATGCGCGTTTTTCGACGATTCCACGTCAACCTGTCCCGCGGTAAGACCGGTGATGCGACGCGGCGGGGGGAAAAAGCCCGCCGGATGAGATACCATCGATCGGTTCATACCGCAATGAAATTTAAATGTCTCGGCGCTCGACGATTATGTGTTCGGCTGTTTCACTTTTTGATTGGTCCATATCTTTTTTATGGCGAGCCTGGTTTTTGTACGGTACGCCGAGAACGCGTGATTGCCGAGGAAGAGCAGTATCGTGGATCGTAGAAAACGATTAAAAGGATATGGCGGAAGTGTAGAACGTAACAATTTTAATACATTTAATTTCGAATTATAATTAATTTATTATATATATATGTTCATAAAAAATGATGTAATTATAACGTTAGTTGCGAGGTGCTCATAAGAATTTTAGAACTGAGCCCATTACTCGATGTAAGGGTTACACGTATGTACACAAGGGTGTGCAGATGCACATAAAATATTTTACTTTGATCGGTTATATCGTGTCGTAAGATTCGAAAGGCAAATTGTCGTATAAATTTTCGTTTCGGACGATTTATAATGCAGGCACATTAAATTTTATTGCCGTCGTGACTCACGCTAAATAAACAACAAACAGTCGAACGGCGTAGCGAGCGAAAATCCTTTTTGTTCGTTCGTCAACGAACGAATCCGAATGCTGATCGGTATCGATACAAAAAACTCATTTCAGCCCGGGTACAATCGATTTCTATCGACTCGGCTTGACGTGCGCCACGTGCATCATATTTCGCGGAGCAACCTCGATGAATTAAAGATACAGCGCAGGTGTCGATGGAGTCTTTCTTCGGCCTTCGATCAAGCCGCGATCCCCGCTCGTATTGTAGCTCGTATTTTTATTAAAACGAATGCAAATAATCAACCGAATCTGTACACGTATATTGTACATCCGCATTTATGTATTATACGAGTATCTCAAATAATTTCGTACCACACGTGTTATCCTATAGCAATGCGTTTAACCAAGTTTTCAAAAATTTATACACGCTAGATTCACATAAAAAAATATTAAAATCCTTTAATATTCCGATTTTGAAATTTTTTTACCATAAGGAATTGATGAATCGTTTTGAAGATATACAGGTTTCTCCTACTCGTATGTAAGTACGTCTTTGAACTTTGTCATTAAATTCCATGCAGCAGAACGGGACGAAGCAAATGGTGAAAATGTTAAACATTCGTGTTCCAAGAGGTACCCCTTCGAAATAACGCAAACACGCGTATGTGTATTTACGTCTGGCATATTCGTGTCCGACACTACAAAATTAGTAAAGTTACATGTGTTTTATGTAAACAGCTCGGGGGGAATACTCTGTATTTTTATTTAACCAAAAAGAATATCAATAACCGTGATATCGAAACCATAATTATGAACGAAAATACAGCGACATTTTTGTAACTAAACAAGGATGCAAACGAGGAACAGCCACCAGTATAAATAAATTATCGCGTCGCATTGAAGATTCTTTTTCTCTTTAAATTCGGAATGTTCGGTTCTCGCTCGAACGGTTTAAAATACGATCGCTTGCGCACGACGCTGTTTTAGGGAGAAGCTGGCGTATCAGCGAAATTGGGCGAAATTCGGCGGAACTCCGATCCGTTTCACGTCTTGTTTCGTACCGTAACGGCGCAGTTCGAATTCATTAGAGCATTCAAAATGAATTCCACCGCGCGCCGGCATCCGTTTCGCGTCGCGTCTCGGAGTCGTCCGTGAAATTTCCGCGTCCCAATTAAACCGAACAGACAGTTAGCCCTGTTACCTAAATCTGTCACCGATACGAATCGACAGGAACGAAACGTGCGCTCGCACGATTTCGTCTCGGTCGCATTGATTTTTTACACCTCATTTTCTCTCTCCTTTTTTACCGCTCTTTTTATTGGTTCGATCATCTAGCACGAGTTGAACGCGCACACGCATCGGGATGCGTCCCATCGAACCGATTTCTTGTTACACTGGCTCCGAACCAGCTGCTACGCGTTTCGAAATCGCGATTCACGAGCTCACCGTCGGCGACAGGTTGTAAACTTCTCATTAGTCGATTACGGGTTCTTTAGTAACGAGCCACGCCATCGGCGATACGTAAAATCCTTAAAAACCATCATTCCATTATAATTATTTATTTCTTCGATGAAACGCACAGATTGAAATTCTTATCAAATAATTTATAATTAATAATATGTAATTCTGTATGAAGGTAATATTCTCATGTTTTATTACGTGCTTTTTAACTTTCTTCCTCGGGGCAAAATTTGGAAGGCATATTTGAATGCGACATGTATTAGGCGGAATCTAAAAGCCTTTAGCATAATGTGTAGCTCTAACCGAACGATCTTAAATAACCACACACCGCAGATTCCAGCAGGACCCTATCTTTAGAAAATATTCTAATAGTACCATTATACGCACGTATCTGCGTGAACACGTCGATTCTAATCTAATCCTTTCAAGGAGTTCCAAACGTTTGTACAAACAAGCTGGGATCGTGCAGGAGTACCATTCACGACTTAAGAGATCCCAAACCGGGGACAATTATCAGGGAATAAAATATTTACGAGTTCGAGAGACATGGGCGAAGGGAAATTATCGCGTCGAGTTGCAGGCTGCGGCAGCTGTTAGGCCGATTTAGAAAATTGGCTGGGATCACTCCCTGCACGTAACGTGGCGTGACTATCGCACGCGACCACAGCCGCGCGGTAATCGTTTCCCTTGAAAAAAACGGAGCAACTCGTGGCCCGAAGCTCTCTTCATTATAATACGAGCTATGATCATGACAACCGGTACTGGATGACGTGAGCCACGCGACTGCTCACTACTGTCTACAGTGTACGTGCAACTCTTTACATTAAAGGAATTGTGCATGCCCTCTTGCCCAAGAAAAATAGCCCCGAAATGGACAGTCCCATACAAAGAGTTGAAGTTTTGATACTTTTTATGTTGGACGCTTACAAACAAATGTCCAGAAAGAAGTTTTATCGACAATCACCTATCATATGATATACATACGTATATAGATAGTAACATATTTTACTATCTTTTGGAAAATCATTTTTAAGGATCCTTGGACGTTACCGAAAATGATTCGAGCCGCCGGTCGCAAAAACAGGGATCCGTCCTTACTATTTCTCTCTAATCCGCAGGAGATAATAATAAAAGTATGGCAAAAACGCGGCACGTAGCTGATTCACGAGGGGCCATTAACACGCGAACGTCTGCTTCTCACGGGAGTAAGTTGAAACCAGCTCTCGGACTTTCTCGGCTATCAGCATTTTTCCTGGCCCCTATCCTACGCTTTTTACCGCCTCCTGCATCCTTTCATCAGCGCTGACGCGAGCGCGCTAGAAAACGACGGGCCTT
Source organism: Ceratina australensis (assembly GCA_004307685.1). Lineage (NCBI taxonomy): Eukaryota > Metazoa > Arthropoda > Insecta > Hymenoptera > Apidae > Ceratina > Ceratina australensis. The sequence goes on along the minus strand of SHCU01000182.1, from coordinate 99,532 downwards.
TATAACTTCGACGACTGTCCGCCCCGGTGATTTAGGGTCGCCGAGCATGAGAATTTGCGGGAAACGACGAGGTGTTAAGAGCACTGGCTCCACGAACCTCGCCGATATTCCGCCCAGGTATGCTGTTTTATTTTAACTACCCGACTGAACCAACTCGGGCGTAAACCGAGAAACCGCTATAACTACACGCCGCTGTTTGATGGCTACTTTTCCCTTTTCGGGTGATAAATTTCCTTCGTCTTTTTTAAATAATTTAATTCAATGGATTACTATTATCATATCACACTGACATTCACGTTTTGTCACGCAGAAATTCTTATTTCAATGAACGAAAATCCTAAACGCTAAATTCTTCGTTTTACTCTGCGTACTATAGTTGTATTATATGTAACAGAGAATATTCTCTGAATAGAGCTACGCAGCAAGCTGATTCGACTCGGTTTGTCGTGATACGGTGTCATTAAGCGATAATCAGCTCGTGGCGGGGTGCATAATGACGCGAGAAGACGGACACCTAACGTAATAGAGCTGAGGAAATGAAAGACCAAAATCATTTCAAGCTCGAAACCATTCATTACGAGATTCCGACTGTCTGGTGCCTCTGGTTCGAGTGCAGGTGATGAATACCTCGGAAATGTTTAGTAACGAGGGTATCAAAATTACGTTCATCCATTCAGTTTCACCTGCCCCGCAGTGTCCAATTTCAGCTCGCCATTTTCAACATCAAAATTCATATATTTTCGTTCATACACACACATATAAATATGATAGTTTATTCTTCGTGCTCTCCTTGTTAGTCATTTTATTAATGAACTCATATTACACAAGACATCAACCCGAGCTTGTGATTGAACTAATGGCAGACTCGTGAATTACGTAATTACCCTCGTTAGGAAATGTTATCATCTAGAAAGTTTCATCTATGTTCATACTAGATTAGTAAGTTATTACATCCTGATTTCTATATCGAATAACAAAATTTTTATTTCACTTATGAGACAATATAAATTGATATAAGCTTTTGTCAGAGATTTGACGGCTCATACAAAGTCCAGTACTCATAAATTGCGACTGATTCCACTAACCACAGGGGCAAGGGAAGGTCAGTTTTCTAATGAGCTTCTTCTCTCGTTGAATATAACGCGAGTACCCTTTAATCGAATAGAATCGATGAACAGAAGTACTGTACAATTGACGCGAAATCACAGTGATCGGTAACCGCGTAGGAACTACGACATTAAAATTGATCGATTAGTCATCATTAGACTGCGCTCTGTTCGTTGCGTTACGCTTCGGGGGTTCGTTTCATTGACCGTACTCCGCTGGAATCAATACCGGCGATGACGGTCGTAACCGGGCATGATAACACGTTCATTAGGTATCGATTCGGCGTCGAGTTTCAGCGAAAGGACACGGCGAGGAGGCGTGCTAAGTGAAATTGGACCGGTCAAAGTGATTTTAAGCGGGAACCATGCATTACCAAGCCGCGAAACCTTGAATTTCCACCAACACCGAGGCTCGGCGAGCGGACACCTTCCAGCTAGAGAAGGAGGAAGGAAGACGGGCCGACTAACAAGGGTATCGAAATTGCAGCGGCGTCGATCAGCGCGTTAAGTAGCCAAGCCCCAGAGGGTCCGATATGCATACGGGGTGTTCGCGCGAGCAGACCTCGAAATCGCATTTGTACCCTCGTTCGACGAGAGACAGTAACCGACGCACCCGTCCTCCTCCCCCTACGCTCGGTAGCGTTGTCCCTTTCCATCCGACGGGCGCAATCATCCCGCCGGATTCCCCAACGAGCTATCATTCGCACATTTACAAGCCCAACTGGCCGAACGGCGTGAAAATTACAGGCGCGAAGACCGGCCTCGTTGAACGAGCCTGTCCGCTGGGCACGACCCTAGGAACTCGCGCGAGATGATTGCGAGCGTGCATCTCGCGTGGCCCCGAGTGCCGTGCCGATGCTGGGACACGTGTGTGCGGGGGCTGGTTTGGGGTTCTGTGCTCCTCGTGCCCGAACGAACCAAGTTTTGAACGATTACCACGCACAGGTAAAGATTTATGGCGAATTTTTATTGGATCTGTGACGCACACGATTCAACGTTAAAAAGAGTGTACGTATGTATCTGCAAAATAGAAAAATAGAAACTTATCCAAAAAAAGGAGTAGTTGAACTATATAATTTTTTTCTTAATATATTATCCTGTCGAGTCATTGCAATTATTGTTTCTTTAAATAATTTATCATGTTTTTTACACTCTTTTCCAATCTAACTTTACGTACTTAACACTGCCATCTTCCAATAATAAAAGTCTGCTCTTACCGGTGTTAGTGCTTGATCCCTTTTTATTCCTCGAGGTTCCTTTAAGTGCGCGAAACAAGCCGCCAGAGTCGGTCAAATTAGCCTCCATTAGCTATGTAGTACTACTACGTACCACTTAGCCTGATTGTTCGGAGCCTAACTGTCTGTTCAAGAGCCAGTATCCGCGCGGCCCGCTTTGCGTGTTCTTTGTGAGCCGAGAAATGCGTGCATCGACGCGATCTTACGGTTGACTTCGTGTTTTGCACCTCCACGTTTGTTTATGCGTGTTAATTAGCTTCGCAAACTGTAGTTAATGCTGTAAATTAAGCTCGTGCGTGCGCAACGCGCATCACGGGTTGCTCGGCAAACGAAACACGGTCTATTATTCCCCGTCTAATTTCCCATCTTGCCTTTGAATTATTGACAATTTTACGTTGTATAATTAAAGGAATCCTTCTTAGCTTTCGAATCGCGAAAATCGAGTAGCACCGTGGGAAGTCAAATTAGATCACGAACAATCAAAGGGTAGTAGTATTTCTAGCCATCACTACTTCTTACCGCTTGACCAACGCCACGAACATTGTGACACGTTAAACGTTGCCATAATTTTGTCAAACGCGTTTCGTACGCAGCGGTGAAAGCACGAGATGCAAAATTGACGAAGCTCGTAAAATACCATAGGTATCGCGCGGATGCTATCGACGCCGGGACTGGTCCTGGTACCGAGTATGCAAATAGCGTAAGTCACTTTGGTTATTTATTACGGAAATTATACGAATTACATTAGCGTGCCGCGTAATAAATTACCGCACTATGTAATTTTCGTGGTCGACCACCGGACTTTTTGCCGCTACGATCGCCTCGGCTAGAAAATATATCAACTCTGGTCGGCGAGGAAAAATCGTGGAACGCCGCTCGTGTCATGCGCCAACTTTATTACCGGCTTGACCTTTCCACATGCATAAACTGCTCGGCCTGATACGTACTACGTATTAATTTTTGGGATGTCTCGCATGGTGAACGGTACCACTGTCCCACTATCGCTATGAATCATTTTCCTCACGGTAGATACCCGGGGTCAGAACAGAAATTGCGGCATGGGATTAAAATGAATGAAACTTTAAATTTTACATGAACTTCTTTATTCGTCTTATTTACTAAGTTTTATACAAAATTTCGCGATGGATATTGTAAAATCATTTGTCTCCTTTGTAGCAACTTAAAACGAGAGTACGTAACAAAGTGTAAATATGTAGACTGTTGAGAAGTAATTGCTAACAATTAATAAAAGTCGAACCTCAAACTTCTCGATACCAATCTTCAACGAATCTTTAACAAAGCTTCATAATAAATTACGTAACATTTTTTCGAAAAAATGTTCCTGTCAACTACCTCAGGTAGACCGTCAATGACTAATGAAGCGGTAATGCCAATCCTCTCGTGGCAGTTTCCTCCGAGGGTAGGAAGATCGAAAATCGAACAAACGGGAGAGGTATCTTTTACTTGGCGAGGGCCAGTGACGAAGCGAAGACAATTTGTCAGCGAAATCGAGACGCGGTCCTCGGGAGGATCCTTCTCCGGCATCCTGACAGTGGAAGATCCGAGGATCTAGCGATCCTACGAAAATATGCCAACGAATAATGGGACGCGATCAGTGACTCTTCGCAGTTTCCACGTAGACTAATGATCCCATTCATCCTACGCCGAGGACTCTCCGAGGCGAAAGGAAAACAGCAGGTCCTATTCACCTATCCACCTCTCTTGCCGTTCTTTTCTCTTCTGCTTCGCCATTGTCGATCGCCAATTCTGGCAGGTAGCACATTGTCCCGAGCCACGCTTCGTGGCCAGCCTCGGCCGCATTTTTCTTTGTACCGCAAACAATAAGAAGAGACGAGGAAGGGAATCGCTCTCCGGGATTTGCATAGGTTTAAAACGTCATGCTAGGAAACATGCTAACCAACAGGCGTGATTCTCCGCGGTCCCGTTGGGATTCCGTGAACAATCTTCACAAGTGGCATCGATCCACAGGTTTCTAGAAAAATTTTGTAGGATTCTCACGGGAACAGGTGGTTGAGCGTCTCAGCGAGTTATTGAAGACGATAAGCATAATAACGTGAACTCTCATCGGAACTGAAACTAGAAATCAGGATCTCTCGAAGCGATGCTCGATAAAAATCTGGCATTGGGCTCGCGGCGACATGGTTGGGCGTGACTCTTTGGACGACCGTTCTCTATAGATCTGACCCGGTTCACCTGCCTGCAGGACATGCACAAGAGACAATGAGACTTTGACGAAATAAAGCCGAGAAGGTGCGGCGTGGATCAAGAACACGGGCCGAAAAGCCTTCCTTTTGTTACGCGGGACAATAAGGGTCGTCGGAGAAAGTACAAGGGTGTGATGCAAGGTGCCACAGGCCGGCATTGTTTTCATCGCTGCCGGACAATGCCAAGCCACTCGTTCGCGTGACACTCGTTTCTTACTACTGAAAATCTCAAAAATAGAAATTACAGGCTAGGGGTTGAAACTTTCTACTAGCCTTCTATAAGAAATGAGAAATACTTCATTAAAGAAAAAAGATTT
>SHCU01000182.1:81562-94642 GCA_004307685.1 Ceratina australensis | reverse complement strand
ACAGGCTAGGGGTTGAAACTTTCTACTAGCCTTCTATAAGAAATGAGAAATACTTCATTAAAAAAAAAAGATTTAATGTATAACGTGCTTTAAAATGTGCAGATAAATGTGCAGATAATTGTATCACGATCTTCTCCAATTTTATACAATATAAACATTTATAACTATGTTCTCTTGTAACTATAAATATTTGAAACGAGTAATGGAAGTACGACGACAATTACCGCGATAATTCAACGCAAATTGCATGTGTCGAGGGACTTACCATGAAAATTTATATTCCATACGACATACTTTGCCACCGTAATCAAAGATACGAAACCACATACAGACGAATCGAATCGCCTTAACCGATCGCGAACGAGCTCGGGATCACCATCTTATTAAGTATTTCACGGCGAATCATAAACGCTTTAAAGGAATTTTCAGGCAGACTTGCTGCGTGCGATCGATATAACACGACAGACAGCGTGGTATTAAACGGACACCGCGGCGCGCGGCAATGAACAACACTCGCACGCAGCTGACGAAGGTAGCAAAGCGAGAGTAAGGATCCCTCGACCTTCGGACGAAACGAACGAATCTCCCGGCACGTGGAATTGCTTACTAAATGGATTTGTTACACGGTTGCGCGGGCTTAACGCGCCAGTTTCACCGTGAAACCGGACTTAGCCCCGGACGTGTAATTTTCGTAGATCCAAGGCGCAGATAAATCGCGACACGTCCGCTAAACGAAATCTTGTACCTCCTTATCCGAGACCGTTGTAGCTGAACCCGGTCTTGTAAGCCGTGATCCTTCCTTCCTTTTTCTTTCCCGCCACTCGTTTTTTTTTCTTTTTAGAAACAACTCGTTTTTAGACCGAAGCGTCATTACACGTCTGGTATAGTCTCGATGAGTTCTCGCGTTTTTGCGGGCCAGCAAATCATAGGGGAATTTAAAAACGTGCAAGAAAGAGGAGTAAAACGCCCGGGCGACAATCATAGTGATCACTTTACCCTTACTGACACGCGATAATCGACTAACGTATCAATTTATTGACACCGAATCAAGCTGGATATCTCGGTTACGTTGAAAACGTAGATAAGAATCGACGATTAGGCGATGTAGTATGCGAGTCTTCTCCGGTGTAGAAACATTGAATTTTAATCGGATGGGTTGTCGCGAATAACCGATCATCAGAGACGCGCTGGCCAAATTGAATTCATTGCCGCTTTTTCGGCGCTAGAATGCATTTAATGATATGCAGGAATTTTGGATGCGCTTAGAAATTAATCATATGCATATTGGACGACCCACTTCAGAAATGGAATGCAAATTGTGATTCTCAAAATGCAATAGACATTCAGTGAGTTAGTCACATTCCTGTTCATAAGATGAGCATACGTAAGTTTATTCACGTTAATTGTCTCAAAATAATAATACTACAGTTCTCAATGTATAATGGATTCACTTCACTATAATTAGAGAGGGGAAGAAGATTTATATGAGGTCTGGAAAGTTTTTATAAACGAAATTTATAAATTATTTAGGCAACTGCTTGACAAAAGGAATTCAGATCGAGTACATTAATATGTATCACCCTCAAAATTATTCACCCGATTTAAAAACCAGCCACCGCAACTTAAATTAACTTAAGAAGTCCTCTCTTATACCAGGTTTCTAAAAAAAAAAAGAAGCTCGTTGTTCCAAATTGGGGACTAACACGTCCTCTATAACTCGCTTACCCTTTGAATCGCATCAAGGATGCTGATCATCGCCGATGAAGCGACGATGCGACTCTGCCCAATCTATGTAGCCCCGTAAATAATAGTCACTGATTAGAAGCCACGGAAGGCGATAATAATTGTGAAAGGTGGTGTTTACGTTGCTCCCGTTAGCTCGTTCGTTCTCTCGCGTTCCCCGGGCCTCGTTAAGAGCGCCTCGTTCACGATCCCAAATCCCAAAGAAAATTAATATTTCGGCGAGATGAAACGAGTTTCCTAAGCACGATGTCAAAGGAGGTAACGCGCCAGCCGCCGATGAATGCGATCTCTGTAATTAACGCGCAGCTCCTAATGACCAGCCAGATACACCTGTGCGCCGCGCCGGCCATGCGAGGCCTAAAGGTGATTCGAGCGTATTAAGCCGAATGACTCGCGCCTCTGACACACGTTCACCCCCTACGGTAGTCTCGGCGGTTAATATCTAATTATTTCGATGATCGAGACCACGTGAAACGGATAGGCAACGCGGTTCTGGGATAATCGTCGTATTCGAGCATGATGGAACAAAAAGTATAAACGCGCACACCTGTGCTCGTTATGTGAAACTGAAGCTCTTTCGAGCAGGTATCGGTTAGAATGTGATTTCGAAAGAGTTGGCTCGTAGAAACGGGGGAACTTCATAATTACCGCTCTGCTTTTTTCCATCGAAATTGAATTATGTATACGCTCTTATTACGAAAGAAAGGAAGAGCCGAAGAGTGTAATTATACTCTGCGCAAAATTAGTACGTTAACACGGGCACACGAACGGGGAATTGGATCTAAAATAAACCGTGAAAGAGATTAATGTCAGAAACACATTTCCGAGAATCTTTAATAATTCATTCAGGACACGCGATACCTTTAGATAACAAAGTTTCTTTAGTTTCAGTGAATAAAAAGAAAAGAATACGTGACACCTCTTTCAGTTCGAAGTATTTACGTACAATACTACCCGAGTTGTCATAGTAATGCTCAAGAACCCTCGGTTGAGAGCTTCAACAATGAACCACTGTGAATCAGTGTCGCGACGCAGCACGCTCAAAGGATTTCTATGATCCATCCTGGTTCATTATTGTCGAAGCAAGACGTCAAAGCGGTCTTGTTCCGAATGCCCGAACGAATTTGTTGCAAGTGCGGTTTATTATAAACCGTCTAGGCCCACCAGCTGCCCGTAATCCGCCACCCCCTCCAGCCAAGGCCTTCGTCGTACCCGTAGAGCACGTCAGAGGTCTGTTCGCGGTGAAAAGAGGGGCTGTTATCGGGGTCCTATCTGCGATCGGTCGCCACGATATTTCTAACAGGGCCCCTGGCTTCTAGGTCCGTGGCCCCATAGATCTCAGCCGGATAAGGTGTGCGGTGTTCGCGGGGCCCACCGGGGGGCCACACGACCTGTCCATTGTGTTCCGTGTCTTCTGTTGCGTCCTCGGCAGGGACTTGGTCCTTGCAACGATCCCTCTCTCTGTCTCTCCGTATCTGCTTGTACCCTCTTTTTCCGGAAGGCTTCTCGCTGATTGCTCGCGTGCAATTACACGTCTCTCGGATCGGTACCGCTGTCCACGATTAATATCGAATTCCGTTTGCTCGTTCTGCCCGAAAGGGTTAAGTTAATCTGAGATAAATCTTGTTACATCGCACGCGCTCATCGTTTCGGCTGTGATCAATGGACAATCTGATACGTTAACTATTATAGTTCAATCTCATAGATTCATATTAATTTGATAGGAGGCACTTGACATTTCTCGATGAACTTTTTCCTAACACAGTCCTTTTATATGAACCTGTGATCAGTAAATAATAAATGCGCAATAAATTTTTATTGATCACATTTCGATCTTGTTAAGTAATGACTTTTTTGCAGAAAATATAATAAATATGATACAGGAAAAACAGTATATTTCCAGTTAAACAAATAAAAATAATTCTGAAATCTTTGAATCGACTTGCTCAACATGTCATTATCCTCCTCGATATAATACGATTTTCGTAATAACAATTGTTTTATAATTCTAAAAATAACGGAGATATTCAAGGTAGACCATTGTCTCACCTTACTGTACACATGTGTTTGAACGATCATCCTTCGAGATGAAAATACAGGATTCAAAACCTATCTCGAAATCTGGTCCGTTTCCAAAGATTCCGCTTTACGACTATCGCGGACATAAGAAGGGTCTTCTAAGGAAAGAAGAATACGAACGATCCGCTAACTGAGACCGCATGATCTCAAACCGATTCAGCAGGCGGGGATCGACATAAACAGCGTTGATCGAAACGGATTTTGCGGCACGGTGCAAATATAACAGCGGCCAGAGAGATAACGCCGCAGCGTCTGAAGTAAGACCAGGACCGGGGCCCGTATCTCCGGGCCTCTATTGCCCCTTATCTCAGATCGCAATCTCTTTGCTGAGCGTGGGCGCCTTCAATGACGTGACCGGTCACCATGCCGATCATCAGATAGCAGCTTGCGAGTATCACACTGTGACAGTCTTAGCACGTGCCAGCTTATTAGCCAGAGTCACACTCTCTTCGACGCAATAATTTCAAAATTCGACACAGTGCCAAGCTTTCCTGTCCCGCGTTTCACTAAATTAATTCATATTAAAAAACAACAAGTCTAATGTTAAAAAAATCATTTAGTTCTATGTAATACGAGTTCAGTTTTCCTCTTAGCTGCATATAGGTATAATTAAATTCTGGTAAAAATCGCGCATGATGTAAGACTCGAAAGAGGAAAATAAGATCGGCTCCAATGGGAACGCGGGACCGCATCAAAAACGATCACGTATTAGATTTCGACAGGAACGTAGCGACCGTGGAACCTTATTTCTGGAACTACTCGAGTGTATCCGCCCTTTCACGGATAATTTGATCTCGTTGACGATAAAGACGTACAATGCCGGTCCGGCGAGCATCGACGATCAGATATCTCGCTGGATAACGAGCGGATTGTACGAAGACTAATTGGTTAAAGTGCCGTGTATATGCCTACACGTACATAGTACGTACGTAGTTATCAGAGATGTTGCGTGTTTCGTATTTCGAACGCGGAAGCGCGGCCAACAGGGAAGTCGTTTCGTCTTGGTTACGCTCGCGAAAAGGTCTTCGAGTCATGGGACTCGCTTCTTTCCAGGTTCTAGCCGTGTCGAACTGTTTTCGATCGGTGAAAGCACGGATACTCAGAATATGCAACCGGACCGTAATTCGCTCGTTCTCACTTATCTTGCAACAAAGTAACCAAAGTACGTTCGAGCACGTAGAAATCTTAACCGCGTCGTCCCGATAGCTGCGTCAAATCCTGAAATATTAAAAGGTGACACAACAAATTTCCAACAGAATTCCTACCTTCAGAGATCGTAGAAGCATGCGACAAGGGGACGACGCCGTGCCAGGGAGGTGTCCAGTGTTGTGAGAAATATGGGCTAAATATTTTCCACGGAATAGAATCGACGACAAGCAGCACAATAACCGGGACAACGGAGGAACTTTTAACGCGGTCGTACGACAAGCACGTCGTACAGGCATAATCCGCGGGGTTTCTCGCGTTATCTTCGCCCTCTGATCTTGATCCTGACTCTCCGGACCGCCGCAGATCGCTCCAGATAGGCCAACTTTTTCACCAGCTGCTCCGCGGTCGAAGTCGAGGGTCTCGTGCGGCTCATCCAGTGCGAGAGCGGATAGAAGGTCGTGAACCATTTTAAGAGAGACCTCAGATTCGCCGATAAAATGCAACTTTCAAAGTCAAACATGATTATTCAGACTTTCCATCTTAATTCCCGTAATGCAGTTTCATGTTTCTTAATTGTTCGCCTTCGTATTCTTTCCTAATATTTATACCCGATAGCAGCATGATAAGGCAGAGTTGTCGATGTGTCTTATGTACACTCTTTTGAAAATTTAAAGCCCGACACTTTGGCCAACGATTTTCTTAACGAAGAGGAAATACGAGACGGGAGCCTCCTCCATTCGTTTATGACATTAATTCGTCGTGTTCCCGGTAGCGAGGACCCGGGAACACCGTAGAGATCTCGCGATCATCGAGCCTCGTTCTTTCTCTTTCACCCTTTCATTCCTTTTTTTTTATCCTTGCTTCTAACAAGGGGGAATACAAGGACCGAGGCTCTGTTCGCGTGTACAGCGGGCGCATTACGCGAGATTTAAGGTCGCCCTTAGCCATCGACAGCGTCCGAGGGCTCCCAGGAACAATGGCTGACCATTTTAAGAGAGACCTCCTCCTGGAGGAACGTTTTATCCCAGGAGCGTAACGAGCCGGTACACCGGGGCTCCTGGAATCGTTTCGAGTTCCAGAAACGCTGGACATTCCTGTCCTACGGAATGAAAGCGAGATGGGAAAAGGGGGAACGAGCTGGAATCCGATGTAGGCCCACCGCTATTTCGCGTAGCGGCGTGAATTATACTCGAACTGGGGATGGAACAAAGGGCCCAGGTGATATGCAAACAAACGTTTCAATTATTCAACCGTCCGGCCCGGTCGTATATCCAGTTCCTTAAAATTACCCCCGATTACGGGCCGACAATGTGTCTCAGGCGCCGAATTCGGCCGAGTTACAAAGAAAACGGTCCGCGTTGAAATATTTGCATATAATTACAAGACTAAGCCGGGTGGATGCCACGTTTCGTTGGAATCTTCGATAGTTTCGTGATAGCGATTACTTACTTTATTTCCTACGCGAAACCGACGGTTGTCTTCTAGAAAGAGTCTTCAAAGGAAACTTAAACTTATCTTAAATCCTTGAACCAGTGGATTTTGCATTCTGACGGAGTGAGACGTTCGAAAAGCGTTCAGGATTATCCATGGCTATCAGCCCGGGCCATCTCCTCAACAAGTGGACGGACAGATCTCAAAAGAAATCTGCTCTCTGACGTAAACCTCGCGAAAAAATCGGACACTTCTCCTCGAACCGGATGAAGATACAGCTAAGAACTTTTCAGAAAGCTCGTTGGAACGGTTAAAGGTTCACGCACATAATCGCCCCGTATCGATTCACGATCCGGGTGAAATATCGCGCTCTCGCTGACAGCTTAATCGGGCCAGAAATAATGGGCGTTCGTAAACGAGAACGGTGGGCAAGAAAAAGGCGAGATCGGGAGGAAAGCTGTCGGGGCATTAAGGTTACCGTCGCGTCGCGTTGTCACGATCGTCGCCGAGCAATTTTTCACGGTTACGCTCGACGTCTCGCCGATATTGATCACTTTCACTGAAACACGTCGGAGCACGTGTGACGCGGCACACCGTCGTGGTTATTAATTACCAACACCGACGAAAACGAAGAAGAAAGCGTTTATCCTGGTAAAAGTTTAGCCCAGATTTTATTCTGATTATTGCAAAAAATTGTACAGGCGCAAATTTAAGACAATAAGCTATATATAGCATGGAAATGATATTTAGGTATATATCGAAGAAAAGGTGGAGGTGTCAATTATGCTGCGAAATGGTTCGAATCCTTTTGTCGCATTTATTCAGCAAATTTCATGGAAGTGGCGTTCGGTTTCGGGAGATGGACACGTCAGGGGCGAAGATCAGGCATCGACACGGCTTGATCCTGATTCACGACGGCATCCGGGCGCTATATAATCCTCAACCCCTCGTCTCGCCGTTTCACCCTGCCCGGCCAGCGTGCGTGTTGTCTTCCATAAATTGGCCTTTAACAAAGCTCCCATTCGTGGTACGCATAAAGAGGCGAAAAGAGAGGAAGCGTTTCGCTCACCTGCCGACAAAAACCAGAGCGAGAGAGCTTTAACCATAATTTAATAACCGATTCAGCCTTTTAGTTTTGAGACGGCCGCGAGGAGGGGAATAAAGAGCCGATGCTGTCGTGGAACAAGTTTAAAGCCCGGAACGGCCTCATAAATAAACCCCGTCGGAATTACAATAATCCGATCCAATTAAACCGGAAATTTATAGGTCGCTAAAAGCGTAGACGCGTCCCCCGCCAGCGATTTGCATTTCAAAAATTTGCAAGCGTAATTTCGAATTTGCTTAATGATCAACGTTGCCTCTCGGTCACTCGCGTGATAGATTCCATTTTCCTATTATTTCGATCGTCCCGCTACCTGCAAGAACTTATAACGGTACGACGGGAGGGGGTCGATCGCGATGGGACCTATGGCTTTCAAAAGGGCCGACATCCATTATAAATTTCATACACGAACCTCTTCTCTACTCCTTTTATGGGGGCGGATCACTTCTGTAACTTTCGACCGTTTACCATACCTCGCTGCAGCTAATTCACAACTCTTCTTAGATTTCTCACCCTATTTTTTAATAGAATTATTCCAGCTTGTAATAGTGTTCTCGATTACGAAGAATGATAAGATGCGGAGTTATTACCCTTCATCTTCAACGCTATTTATACTAACATCATTTGCTTCGTCATCTTGTAATATTGCCAGGCTTTTTTATTTAAAAAAATAAAATCGTGGAACACTCTTCGAAATTAAAAAATATTACCCAACACTTACTATTACAATAAAATTTCAACAAAAGTATGAGAAACAGTCTGGGTCAAGAATAACCCAGAACACAGATGGTGGGTTTAATATCGTTCAATTAAGGAACTTCACAGCAATATATTAACAAAGAATCGACGACCATGGACCGTCGATCAGATGTTTAAAAGCCATCACGAGGTAGGTACATGTTCTGTCGATCGGCGGCGTTCTACCGTAATATTCGATGGATCGAAACCAGATCTAACAATCATCATCGAAGAGGCGGCCTCGCCGGTGCCAAATTCGTAGGGGCCCTAAAATTTTCTGCTCGGCCATTAGCATAAATTACCAGCATCAAGGTGACCGTCCGTGTAGCCCGTTATTCCGCTCGCGTAATCCTGATCGCTAATGTCATACATTCCGGCTTGGAAGGTGTCGAAAACGAGCCTGCAACCTGGCCGAGAGCAGCGAAATGCTGAGAAATACGAGGTACCCGTTCTGATACGGAGCGCACTTTAATCAGCATTCGTCAGGATATCGGTGATTCGTGTATGTTTAGGTCTTAATGACGTCTAAACGATGAGATTTCGTACGCCTCGAAGCGGACTGTCCGATCGAATATCCGCGAACGGCTGCCAATTTTATTTTTCAACCTTCCCTACAGGTGCACCCGATTTTCGTAATTCCTTCGAATTAGTACTGGGCGGGCAGTAACTTAGCTTTTAATATGGGATCCGTTTCGTTACGTATCGTTCTAATTATGTTAGTCTCGCCGCGATTATTCTTATTTTCATATTCGTGACGCTGCTTCACGATTTGATTTTCACCTTCCCGATCTCGCCGTACAGTTTTATTGCTCGGGGTAGGAAACGTACGCGTGCAAGAACGAAACATTGTCCTCGGCTACTGTTCTGCATGACTAAACATCCGAACAAAATAGCGAGAACCCTTTTACAAGCTATCAATCAATAATGTAAGAGAAAAGGTTGATCGTTGAACCTGAACGTTTTCCCATCTCCCCATCGTTCCCAGTGGTGACTTGCACTAATAAACGTTGCGTATCCGTTAAGGGTAGCCGCGAAGGACGCGGGAAATTTTTAATGGCCGATCGTTTAAACACAATAAACGTCGAGAGATCGGGTTGCGCCCGTTGCGCCCTTCTCGCCGAATTCTCTTTCTGGTTATTATACATTTTTTCTTAGCGAGTCATTATGATTCGACGGCATCTGCCCGGAGGCACCGAATCTTTACGCGACAACCCCCTTTTACGACGGGCTTGGTATTCAAATGTGCGAAAATTACAATGCCACCGATGATATTCGAGTTTTCGTTGAACCGTTCTAACGATCCGCTTCCGCGGAAAAGGGGTTGCTGCGATGAAATATTAAAATTCATGAATAACCTGTACCCGGACGGGGAATCGGAAGCTGAATCGAAACACCGTCTGTCAGTTAATGACTTTCGTCGTGAACGATTTTAGTACGGAGATGATGCAGATGCTGAAATTTTATTAGATTTTATGCGTCATCGTGATTCACTTATCCTGGGCAGCGAATTGCATTAATCTACAAATATTGTCGATAGACCCAATGTTAATTGTACTGTGTTTTATACTCTCAGACGTTATTGACTACGAGAACGTACGTATAAGAATCATGAAATATACTATTCTGAGAACAGAGGTCAGACCCGGCATTTTCTGAGCTCACGCCAACTAGGAAACGGAAGAAACGTAGGCAAGATGGCAAAGGGGAAATAGTTACATAAGAAAGACTCCGCTGACTACATTTTGCTGCGTCCATTGCATATTGCAGGCTAGTCTGATGGTGTTTTACACGGGTCGGTGCATCGATTAACCTGCATTATGGGGTGCTCGTCGTTAGACATGCAAGCTGCATCGGTAAGTCACGATTTACCCGATGAAGAAACGAAAACCGATCTATAAGATGTTTTCTGACATCCGGCTACGCGCCGGTTGTAAAAAAGATTAAGTAGAAACGCTTTCTCAATGAACTTGCTGATTTATCGTATATATTTGTTTCTGATAAATTCGAGTCGACCGAAGCAACAATTTCTTCGGATTGGAAAGCGAGGGAAAGATAATTAGAAATCGGTGTTCACCTGTTGTGAGTCAGCTGAAGCTGAGAAACATGGTATCCGAATGCATCGTGGTAGTGCTTACGAACCTTGTACGTAATATCAGGCGATAGTCTGGCTAACAACCTCGCGTATCGACGTCCGATCGTGACATCGGGCGTTGATCGTCTGATCGATCGTTATTAAGTTTAACACGATACACAATGCGTTCTTTGTTCAAGTTAAAAAATTTAATCATTCGGCCTCCAGGCGGATAAGGCGCTTTGTTCGAGCAGTGAACGTACCTCACGGTTACTCCTGTGAAAAATTTGATACCATCATAATCAACATCGACGTATGGGCTGGATTTTGATCCGCCGTACATACGAGAAAATAATTAATTTCTTTTACACGATGATCACGATCCTTGCGCCGTGATAATCATTGCCAATAAAATTCGTCGTGCCAATGAGATGATTTCTGGGGCAAAATAGAAATCGATAATACTTTAATGTATTCCGTGAAACAAAAAAATATGATAAGTACTGTTCCCGGTACGAATGCCAGTCGTTCACGATTTACAATTTACAACCTTCAAACCTATCAGATTCTAGATTCACGATTTCAGCGTACGGTACGGGGAAGTAATGGATGGTCCGACCCGGTTTCAGGGCATCGAGATTTCTTTCCTGGTTCCCAATAGTTGGCCACGGACCAAAACGGTCGCGTTCGGACACCGCGAATCCGACAAAGGGCCAGCCGAAAAGGCTGAAAGCTTAATTTATATGCGATTTCTCGGTCGTCCGCATTCTCACAAGAGAGCCCGGGGAAGAAACCTTCTTCCCTCGTACAGGGAACTGATTTCGATGCAGCTATTTTCATGGCTGCTCCTAGCCCTCGCTCTATCCCTTCTCCCTCCCCCCTTCCTCTCCCCCGTCTCTCGGTTTTCATCGACTTTTTTTTACCAGCTCCGTGGCAGTACGCCTCCGATGCTAATAGACCTCGATTTCTCGATTATTTTGCTAGGTTGCCCCGGGAGCGGGATAGAAAATAAGGCGAACGATAGAGAGATAGAACGGTTGAAAGCCACCCGGGTCGAGGGCGAAATACCAGGAAGGCAGACGTCGCGTCGGAACTCTATATGTCGTCTAGTCGGAATTTACATCCGACGGGTCCTCCACTTTGCTCCAGGACCTTACGATCGATACCTGACTTTATTTACCGAGGTTTATGCCCTATTCGCGTACCGCGTCCGCCGTCCCTTACCTTCTCGTTCGCGGGTACCCTACGTAATGGAGTCCCGACGCGAGTGGGAGTAAGTGGAGTGTCGAGCGAATCGATGAATATTCGGTGAACGACGCGGCTCGTGCTTTTTATTGAACCTTCGTTACACTACACAGTGTATATTTATTTATTTTACGATAGATTCGGATTCGATTCACTTGGGAGACTAAGCCTCTTCGCTGGGTTTAACTGAAGTTACTATCGGGGTAGATGTCGGTATTACCGCGCAGCAGAAATGTAGTTAACCTTTTACACTTAGAGGTTGCAGATAAATGAAGTGATCGTATAACCTTAACTATACGTTCTGGAAATGTAGATTTTCATGTAGCACCGTTTCCATCTCGTGGCATTTCATCAAAAAGTCTACGAGGTCTTTTATACACATAGGTTAAGCCGGTTAAATGAATCGTTAAATCTGTTGAGTATCGAGACGCGTCACAATAGGGTTGAATTTCCATACGCGTTCGTTAGGTACGACATAAAAGGTGAACCGTCTAATGGATGAGTATTGTTATTCAAATGCTTATACGGCGACAAGGTGGCAGGATAATAATTAGCCGATGATATATCGTATATTAATGACCAGCCAAATATCGTACACAGATCGGATTATAGATTAGACGGAGCGTTAAATGCCGACCTACCTGACGAAATTGATGGGAAACTTTGTAATGTGTTTACTCGTGAACCGAGCCCCGTGTATCAGTTTGCTATGCATGAAGAACACCGATCGGCCGGCGCTGATAAATTATTTAAATTCACTGAGAATCGAATTAGCTCCGTTTTAACTTCGTCTTTTAAAAGGGTTCTGAATATTATCTGATATAACGGACTCGTTGCGAAGATCAATGGAGAAGTTAGATACGATCAGACTTACGGAATAAAATTAAGCTAGATTATTGTTGCCATTTTTCATACATGAATTTATAAACTATCTCTAATTGCTTCTTAAATCCTAGTTATTAAGTGCTTCAACTTCTTTATCGGCCAGACAGTGAAAAAATCACACGTTATTAAAAATTTCCAATTTTGAACAGATTTGCGTCATTACGTTTCTGTATCGTGGAAATGATATTCATGCAACAGGGAGATTGTACACTCCCGCGTGGAATCAGAAAACGCGATATAAAATTCATACGCGATGCGAGCATAGCGTGCAACCATAAAAATCGCGTCATACAGCGTTGCATATTTACCAGACCAGAACGAAATCTGGTTGTATAAATCTCAACAACGCTTTTTACGAGACCGTACCAGCAGCGTGCCTAAGCGATCCTGCCTGAAAAACGAAAGGGTGACACCATAAAGAATCCCGACGTCATGGCACACGTGTCAGTACGCCGTGATGTAAGCCATTTTTTTCACCATACGTTATGCCTCACCTGCGATGTATATTTTTTTTCGCCCCTTCAACGAATTTGTTCGATTATCCCTCGCAGTATTTCCTATTTTTTTCATTCTGCATAGCTGAAGGCGTGGTTGAATGCGTTCAAAAATGCCCAAAGAAAAAAGACAGATTTGATTA
>SHCU01000182.1:63892-77667 GCA_004307685.1 Ceratina australensis | reverse complement strand
GTGTCATTGTTGATATACAACGCAGTAAGTACGCGATAAGTAGACCCCATAAATTCAACCAATCAGACGAGCCGCCTCGCGCCGTGCCTTGGCCACCCCACACTCCTGCGCCGCGGCCACTCCACCCTGGCACACACGTGGCAGCCACGTTACTTATGTGCAGGCACCCAGGCGTCGGTTACAGCTCGGTCTACGTTACGCGCGTGCAACCATAACACGCGCGCAGATCACGACTCCCACGCGAGACCCGACTCGCTCGCGAGGATTATTTATCTCGCAACACTGATTTTGTCCTGCTCAAAGGAATAATATGAAAAACTGTGAACATTCCTATGCATAGATAAGGTGGTATTTGCCACGATCAAACGACTCTATCAGTAACGCCAAGAATACGGCTTAATATTGAAATCGCACGTTGCGTAATTTCTTTTCACCGGTTTATATTTATATGATGATGAAATGAAAGAGAGGGTGTTACTAAACAGAAATTGTTACGAAACCTTGCTATAAAGAATTATTTCTTATTCTTAATCATTTTTATTATATTTTAATCGAAAGCATCGTGTACTGTGTTACAACTCAGAGGAATTCTTTTATCAAATATTCTTACTTCAATTCAGGCTCTCTTATTTTTGTTCTTATATTTCAAACGCGGCATACGCAAAGGCTCTTTATGCTATGATTAAGCCAATCGGGGGTTGGACACGAAAAGAATCGGTACTCCGTTCTCCCGGCCGCGATAATTCAGCATCGTTAATCCCGTCGGCGCATTAGTATCCCTTACTTAACTCATGTGACCCCGCGCCGTTATATCTTTCCTCATTAATTGCAATTAAGTAAATCCCCGTTGGCTCCAGGCTCGCGTTGATCCATTATATCTAAGTACCCTATCTATACCGGCGCTCGTGTTCGCGCCACATTTCATGTTTCCGCGTATTCCTTGAAATTGGAATGCACGCGCGAGAGAGGTAACGTTGCGCTCTCTGTACTCACCTGCGCATTCTTCAAAGGAACTTCAATATATCCATCTTAGTCGACCGGACGATCAAATTTCCAGGCCACGTTTTCGGGGGTATCGTTACACGAGAGGAACGCCATCGCGATTTTTCATTCTTCATTTGTTTCTCGATCGCTCGGAGGCAAGGAGGTTTGTATGTATTTTATAAGTTATCGTTAGGAGGGAGAAGGAGCAGGTTGATCGAGTGCATTTTAACTGGCTGTAAATAGCCCCTTTTTCATTGTCAGTGCGAAAGAATGCAGATAGACGGGAAATCGTGCGGCTCGAAGCGAGCAATTAGCGAGCCACAAAAGGAGTTTTCGTATCCCGGAGCAAATCCAATTAATCAGCCGGTTAAATCGACGTATATTGAAATAATCAATTTTATTTATCTTTGTTATCTGGTTAAAGTATTGCCCGACCACCTATGATAAATCTCCGCATCGGATGCGGTTCTACAAGATTCCTTTCTTCTGCCCTATCGATGTTTGCGAGCAAATATTCTCGACAAATTGCGGCGGGGCTGGCAGGTTCCTGTCTCGTAGGTAGTACTGTTGATAGGACTTAGGCTAATCGCGGTGGATAATCCGGATAAAAGGTATCGTAGGACAAATGTCCTCTTCTAAATAAGTTAATCGCAGGAAGTAAAATACACCTGGCGGTGTGCAAATATTCACAAAAATAAAAGACGTAAATCTATCGATAGATAATATTTTAGTTACACGAATGAGGCACACGTATTTACCTTTATTTTATCTAAATCTCGGCTGCAACGTGTACTGTGTACCGTACCGGCGATCTTAAATATATTATAAATATATGTGATAAATACAAAAATATTCATGAGATTGTATAATACTTACTTTCCTAAATGTTAATCCCATTAAGATTTATTAAACTGCTGTCAGAGATGTTACAACGCGTACAACCTTAACCATCTATTTAAGTCGTCCTAGGAGTGAAGCTGATCCGTTTGCGGCTTCGAGAAAACGAATTAAAAAAGCATCTTGTTCTTTAATAGGTTAATTCCATGGACTCCTTCCCCGTGTAATGGATTACGGCGCACAGTTATCAGGCTGTCGCTGAGCGTATCGAATGTCCCGATGGCCTTACCTGTCACCCTGTGCATAGAAGTTGCGTGCAACATGCGGTAATCTACGGGCCATTAGCCACGATCCCCTATAAGCGGCACACGCGATACACGCTCGGAATATCGAGTGTCCCCGCTCGAATATAAGCGGGAGAGCCAGCAAAGGAATCAGGACACACGAGACACTTCCTCGTGCGAGCGGCGAGTCGCATCCTTTCATCACTCCCTCGCTGCTCTTTTTTCTCCTGTTGCTCGACTCGAAAATTCTTCGCGAACGAGTTGCCCTTTTCTGTGGCCCGGCGAAAGGGAAGAACGACAAGTGAAGACGAGCTGCATGTGGCAGCTGTGACGGCCCTCGTCACGTGGCGCACGTGCAAGTGCAACGAGATCCGAAAGGAGAGGGAATCTCGGGTTCTGAAACTTGAATGCCCTAGCCGCCTGGGGTTCGTCCGTGAACATACTCGACATGGGAGGAATGTACACCGATTTACAGTAATCGATAGCTGCCGTAAGGCGTTCAAGTGTTTTATGACTTATGAGGAACCATATGCGATTCTACGGATACTGTGTTACACAGCAGTTCTTGGACATGGATTAAAAATAACTGGAGGACACTTCGTTTAACGTTTAGTTAAATACATCATTTAAAAAAATACTTTAATCTATCTGCGAGTACTTTTAACCCTTTGCACTCGAGAGGCACCACCATCTATTTTATAAAATAATTGTTATACAGGTAAATAATTACTGCTTCAATATATTATTGATTGAATTAAACTTAATTACCATAAAAATTATAAATACATTAATTTAAAAAATGTCGAAAGAAAAAATTATTAATGATTTTAATATATTAATTTGCATGTGAGAAATGCATGAAATATTTCTGTAAAAATTCTTCGAGTGCAAAGGGTTAATCTCACGATTTCTAACTGACATAGATCCTAATTAGCAGTAAGCGAGCGACGCGTATCGCGTAGTTCAACCCGGCAGCATCGGTTCGCTACTTTTTCCTCCTCGCGATCCCCGCCGGTCGAAATATATAAATTAACGCACTTACGTAGCAGCCCGGGGCCGTTCGGCGTTTACCTTGCGCTACACCTGCGTTCGGGGCGCTGAGCGCTGACAATTACCCGGCGATCGATGTATGGCCTCCGGGGGGTGAACCTCGGCACCGAAAACAGCCACGAAAACGAGGAACAGACGCGGCTATTGTCGGCTGGAACGCGAGGGTGAGGCCACGGCACGGCGGAGCGGCGAGCCACGGTGCCGTTACATGTATATGCCAAATTGCAGGTAATTGCCGGCCATTTGTTTGCAAGAGCGCGTAGTCTTCTCTCCGCAAGACTCCTCCCGCCTCGCCAGCCCCCTAACCCTTTTTTGCATCCGCCCTTTCGTTCGTTTCGAAGCGAACTTTCTTCTCTCCCGCTCATCGTACGCCTACGAAATTGCGGCTACGTAACTGTTACGGTGATCCAGTCAGAAAGGGTCCGGACCGATTCCCGTAGGTTCCCTTGAAGGAGAACGTCGACGGTTCGCTCGCGATTAGCCCTCTGGGTAGCTCTTAGACCGTGTTCTTCCAGCAATTTTTTGCAACGTCCATCGATGCTTCGTTTTCGCTCGCGCGTAATAGGTCGCCGAAGTTTGTAACTCGTTTTTCTGTAAGCAAATTACCAGCCAGGTATCGGCTGGTTTAAGAAGAAGCGTCGATTTCTCATCTTTCGTTAGCAAGAGCTACCACGTTTCATGGTTGACACAGTCGTTAGAAATAAGATACACCAGGTTTATAGCGTTCAAAATACCACCTGAATTAATCAACAATATTTTTAAATTGACTAAATCAAAAAATATAATGACAGTTGGCCTGCGAATAACATTGTATAAAATTAGATTCAAGTTCATTGCTCTGTAGTTTCGAAGTCGCGAGTAAAATGAGAATACGGTTCGAGTATCAGTAACACGGCTAGAGGTTCGAGAAACCAAACGCGAAAAGCTTAGCGTCGTGATTTTATTTCAGAAAACTCGATGACGCAACGAGAGACTCGTATATCGCAGCGAGACACGTCTTTGCACTCGAGTGGATCGCGAACTTGAGGAATCACTTAAGGCGTGATCCCCGCGCGGGGCGTGCGCTTTGCATATTACACTGTAATATCTCTTTCGGCGAGGTGCAAGGAGAACGCGAAATGGTCACGGGAGAGAGAAAAACTGCGGCGGAGATCGAATTTCTACCGGGAGATCGTCGCCCCGGTGATATTTTACTCCTTATCCGTGGCAAAGCGACAGGAGCGAATCGGTCGTGACTTTATTATCGTCGCGTAGGTGTTCCCCGGTCATCCCGGCGACTATTCGCGTGCACGCCGCCGGACAAACCGTCCAGTTCGACTTCGGCTTACGTGCATGGCTTCCAGAGCCGAAGGCCTCAATAGCTGTAACTAGGTTCAATCCGATCTTGATCCGATAATCGTTTCAGGAAAATCAAACGCGTAGGTGTCACGTTCGTTTTCTACCTTCGGGTATTCCCACCTCGATTCTATCTACGGTTCCGTACCAAGCCGAGTATGTAAATCCGTGCTTGAGCGATCAGACTTCTATCCTTATTCCTCGTAAAATAATTTTCGTTCTTATAAGAGCAAAGATCGGTCCGACCCAAATAAATATAGATACTTCATATTTGCTTTCGAGAGATTCTTTAACCGACCCTCGTGGCACTGTATCCGCGAACGGTACGACTGCGTCGCGTGCGTATATCTGTCGAGGTCATTACCAACGAGCAAGGAACAACCAACACGTTTAAAGATATAAAGGCTGACGGAGTAACCCAAGGAGAAACAGGACCACGAAACAAAGTATCAAACTTATTGTCGCGTTGCTTCCCTCTCGTGAATTCGCAGCAGCTCCGGGCGCAGTCGCGGCCGCATGACAGCCAGGGCGATTTACAAAGCTGAACGCGTGTCTTTCGTGCTCGAGGAGCTGTCCGTGAATTCGGTCGCAGCCTATTGGGTAGCCGTGGAACGACGTTGCCCACGCAATGGGCATCCATCAAGGGCCCAAAACGGCGAAGGACTTTGTCGAGTAATGGCGAGCGCTACAAAAAGATCCCCGAACGCGCGTGGACGCGAGCGACGAACGAAAACCGAAGAGGCGAACGGCGCGCAGCGAGCGCGAGGGAGAGAGCGAGGGAATGAAAAAGGAACGGGGCCCTGGGACCATTCTTAAGGGCCTCATAAAACCGGCAAAGTGCCATGCCGCCACCCACGTGCCTTCTTGAGAAGCGAGAAAATACGTCCGAGCCATGGTAAGATGAGGCAGCTGGTGTATCGAGCGTTCTGGTCTATTTGACTTTTTTAATTCCAACGATACACCCGGTTATGGACGTGCACTGGCTGTCAGGGTCGAAAGAATGATTGCGCTGCAGGATCTGCGCGCTCATAACCGAGGGGGATGGATGGAGTAACGAGCGCTTCTTGACGCGAGAACAGCGAAATTAGCGGGTATCGCTGGACCAAAGAGATCGCGGGTGTTTGGATGAGTGACTGAGTATGATTAAAGTTTGAAATTTTATATGCGTACTGTGCAGTCTCGTGCGTCTCTTATACGGTGTAAGAAATAATTATATTTAGGGAAACTGTGATATCTGCAGTTTAGAACAATTATTCTTAGTTCGTCACATTACTATTGTCCAATAGTTGTAAAATATGTTATTCTTATCTGGCTGTAAATTGCTGCAGATTTTTTTTTTTTACCACTCTTGCTTTGAAGTGTTTTTCAGAAAATGATAGTTCTTTAGCTTCAAGAAAACGTATTGTTTGTTATTTTGTATTTGTCTTTTGTAAAAGCCGAGCTTCTACGTTTTCTAGAAACCAAGCGACCCTCGAGAATTTTGCAAGGGGATACTAGGTGGGGATGCGTAAAATCTCCAGAAACTGATGAATGAATTCACCGGATTTCGCTGGACTCTATGTTCAATAATCCCTCACAGCGTCCCATTGATGACGATTCTCCGGATGCTGAATGAATTTCGCGTTCCTCTGCGACTCAAGGTGCTACGCTTTCTGTGGGAGTAAGAAAAGGTGCGAGATGGACAATAGCGGAACGATGAAACGATTTCGCACGGTCAAACACGAAGGCTGCTACTTTTATTACGTTACACTTCGAGTTTAATAAAAAATGTATAACTGAATACTTTTAGCGTCAACGACGATATATCGTCTATCGTATAATTAAGGTACAAGACAATGCATGTAAGTGCGTGAAGGAAATTGAAACAACTTCGAATATATCAGAGAATTCTAAATAAAATATTTTTATAATACATATTATTATCAACAAATTTCTTATACTTCTTACAATCATTTTTGTATTTCATTCAAAGAACCTCATAGCAAGATCAATGAACACTGAAGGATATATAGGCACTTTATAAGTAGAGGATTGACAAAAGTGCCTTTAGAAGAGAAAAACTCGACTTCCGAATGGCGTTTACAAAAGATATCAATGAAAACAGCAGTAACCTTTGCCCATTTCCCGAAAAGCCGCAAAATGGTAGAGGGGCCAATTGTCGGAGCGCTGGGCCCGACAATTACTTATAGAATAAAAGGACGGTGGGAGTCGATTCACTTCAAATCGTTGTACAATTTGGTCTGTCATGGGCGAGAGATTCACTGGTTGCAACGAGGAAGCGACAAAGTGTTTCGCTGCAGATGCGCGATCCGTCAAAAATGAACTTTAAGCATCAATGAACTCGAAAACCAGGGGCAAGTCTCAACCTGAACGACTCTTCATTCAAAACTCTTGACCCATTCTGTTTAAAACGGTTCTCAGCTTTCTCGTCTGGAAACTGGAATCGTAACCTTCGATATAAGCTACTATTTTTCAAATAATGCCTTTACCGGGAAAGGTGAGAACCACTGGTTCGGAGCGGAACAGGGGAGAAATCGAGAAGCATAATGTCTTTTGTAGCGGGCAGCAATTTGAAAGTGCGACAATGGGAGGAACCGGAACGCCTTCTCGACTTCGTTGAAATTCGAGTGCACTCAACTTCGAGTTTCGTGACAATGCAACCGCTATATGTCCGTGCTAAAATCGTCGTTTACTATATGCACGTCCCATACAATGACCTGACTCCGACGAGTCAAGGCTCTTTCGGCCTGATACAAGTCGCATTAAATGAGTAAGGTAAAATCAATTGAAATTCTATTACACTGTGCATCAATTTCTCTTTCGATTTAAACAAGTGTCGTTCTTCACGTGTTTCTTGAATTAATTTATTCGAATTCAATTGAACTGATCAAATCTAAAATTAAGTTGTTTTTTTTTCTAAAGAATTAAGAGGTCGTACAAATAACAAGCCGAATCTAAAACGAAAATAAAATAAATTTCTGTGCATAATGTACTTTCTAAACGTGCTCGAGGATTTTCAAATGGAAATAAGCGTTCCATGGAGAGGAAGAAATCGGATAACGAAAACAATGGTTCGATTTCTGCGAGCTCAGCGGCGAGGAAACAGAAGAAATAAAAAACTCTATTCTCTCGTACGGTCCGACTCCCCTAAGCGAAGATGTTTGGCATATTTGTCACATTCGAGTAATTCCACGGTGGTGCGCACCTGCCGCGGCACGAACCGGCGAAACGACACTAAAAGGATTCATGGTGAACATAGGAGAAATAGTAGGTAGGTAGGCAGTAGCTTCGGCCACGATTGTTCTTATTTGTTTGTTTCCCGTCCGCGTATCTTCAGGCTTAATCGCGCGGAACCAAAAACTCGCCGAATCTGGCAGGAATTTTTGTGGCAGAAGCGGTTCCTGATAAAAATCATCCCGACGCGACGTGTCTCCGACTTCTCTTTCTCTCTCATAACTTTTGCCCGCATGTAACGAACTGACGAAACCACTCGCGAGAGAAGACATATATTCGAGATGCAATCGCTCGTGGAAAGCTTTTAAACCATATAAGAAATGCCAGGCCATCGTCCTTTAATTTTTATATCGAATCAAATCGATTCATTTACCGTGGTTCTTATATTCCCTTCGAATCTGAATCTAATGAAAGTTTCGCCGCGGACGTAATTTAAGACGTCCCACACTGAGGCTCGATCCGCGTGCAGGGAACAGAATGTAAGTCGAAAACGTATCATCCGCCTCCCACGGTGAGTTTCACGGGGTCCGAAAGAAAGCGAGGGGAGAAACGGAGAGCTCCTTTGCCTAAACGTTCGATCTCGTGCTCGGCCCACGGTAGGTCCTTATAATGACTTGTACAAATGAAGTTTCGGTAAAAAGGAAGACGAGCAGTTTTGGCGCCCACGGTGCAAACGGCAGCCACTTATCACGGCGGTGATGGGATTCGGAGCGGAGTAGCCAAGAATGGTAAGAGGACTGAAATTCAACATCGTTTCCATCCACGGGACTCCATTTCACGGTATAACGCACCGCGCTTCCTCTCGCATTCCTCCGGATAAAAGGCTCCAACTGGCTAACGGCTAACGAGATACGTCTTCGTTTATTTTCTCACTTAGACCGTACAACAACGAAACCTGTCGATATGGACGCGGAAAGGATTGGACGGCCGGTTGATGAAGACATTAACGCCGAAGAGAAGCTACTTCCTTCACCGATCAGATGTTAACTTGCAATTTTAAGTGCTAAGGTAGATCGTACACAACTTTTGGAGTTGTGTATGTAAGAATCTATTGTCAGGATTAAAGGCGATTAATTGTATCCTCTTCAGGGATAAATTATAAATTAAACTGAGACTATATGAATAAAGAAAATGGGATAATAAGGGAAATGCAGAGATAAGAGCAGTCTCTCGATCTCAAAAGTTGATGTGATAACGAACAGCCCTTTCTCGATCCGTACCCATTCGTTCCCAAAATTCTCTAACAATTGCTATCAGCACTATGGCAAATGGCAATACCATAATTTCCGCACTTACACTTACTTATTTAATTTATTAGTTTCGAGAACACTTTATACTACTCCTGTCAATGACCGATTGAGGAAATGGATTGGGTATTACACATCGTTAACTATTCTCTACTGAATCTTGATCAGACACTAATAGTTTACAAGGGTAAAGAAGATACATTTTTGCCGAAAACCATAAGAATCGACGAAGGTTGACATGTGTCTACACGAGCGGAACATCTTCATAAACTGAAATCTCTTGTTCGCGAGTCGACCGGTTTCGCCGAAAAACTCGCGGTCTCCCTGCGCGCGTTAATCCAATACTAGTTTTTACGGTGCGACGCAACCAACCCACCGAGTACCTCCAGCGCCGCGGGCGGATCGCTCATTGTAAATCGATAGGTCGTTCGTCGATGAAACCGTGGATCCGGCGCAAAAACCGTATCTGACTCCTTTCGTCAAGGAACCAGACCGCCGCGTCGCGCCGAACCAAGAGATATTTCCCAGTCTCCGCTGATATAACGGAATTCGTCGAGACAACATCATCCGTGCAGCTGCGGCCTATCTTGGAATCGAAAACAAATTTCGTCTCGTATCTCAGCATCGTCGAGATCGTGTTCGCTTTCACGATGAAATGTGCGTGCGTACACATTAAAACAGATTTATGGTACCACTTGGATATTGAATTTATCAGCAAACACGTAATCATTGTTACAATTTATTCTGAAAATAAAGATTAGCTTTACTCTGCTACGTCAGTTATCATCTTGTTTCTTCAATCACCAAAAGTCGAAATGATTTCTTTCTATTGCAATTTCTGAGAGAAGAGACATTGACCTTTCATGAACTTTGGTTTCTTTTCATCTATGCTGAGATAAACGATGCTGCTCAGGCTGAAAAGGGGAGAATTCCGATCCAGAACCTCAAGCGAGCAATTCGTATACAAATGCGATACTTAAGTGGCAACACTTCATAACAAGGCTATTCGAAAACTGGTCCGGAAGCGAGTTCTCCCCTATCTCGCCAAGTGACGCATGGATTGACAACTACAGGGGGACGCGAAGTTTTTTCTGCTCCTCGCTTTTCATTCATTACGTGTTACCGCCAACAGCAAGTGTAACGGATCCGATGCACGCTTGAACTAAAGAGAAATATATAAATATTAATAAGTTTATATCGAAATGATGCGATTTTTAGATCTATTTATAATGAAGATCTTGTTCAGAAGACCCTCATTTTATCCACTGGTCATAACGCGTTACTCGTAAAATGAAAACTGTCACGTGCTCCATGAAAGAGAAGATTACCCCACTCGAAGAACGAGTTTCGCCTCGGTAATTTCACGTTTGATAAATGATTCGTATATTCAAATAATTTCAACCCCAATTGAGTCAGCTGGCTCCAGTTTATCGCCACTTTTTTTTCTCGCTTTTTTCAACAAGTGTAACGGACACGGATATACGTATACATTATTCCTTCGTTTTCCTTCATCAAAACTGTCACGCACATGCATCGGCAAAAACCGTTGCTCCAACTGTTCTCCTCCTTGCGCATTTCTGCAATTAAATTTACATTAGGATATTATGAAAATTATATGTATCCCATCAGAAATTTCTCAATAACTTTACGATCTTGTCTCTCAATGTACCTGTAGTATTTTTAATTCGATTAAGAACGTATGTGACTGAATTGCAACGTGAAAGCAGGACAGGGAAGAGACGTTAAACAAATAAACCTATCCGTTAAATTAATCGCGATGGTCGGGCTCGTTCTGACGGGGACACCTCTCCTGCCTTTACGGCGAAACGGTGAAAAATGATCTTGCGGCATCGGCGTCATTAAGCTTCATTTACAATCCACACCTCATTATAATACAGCGCGCTGGCGTGCACTAGTAGGGATACCCCTCGAGATTAGTTCGGAAAAAGCAGCTAACGACTGGCGGCGTCGACGACACCGAGAAAAAATTGCTTTTGCAGCCAGCAGCGGCGAAAGGAGCGGAGAGATGCGTGCTGCCGGCTCCGGCCCGAGCAATCGCTCATGATTTCGTTGGTTTTTGCTCATCAATTCAAGCCGCGCCGTGGCGCTCCTTTTTCAACGCTCGCACCGCGTCTTCCAACGACAGTCGCTAACTATGCTCACGAACATTTGAACCACTCCGTTTTTTGCGACCCACGTTTATTGTCCCTCGGGTCTGCGATTGACACGTGCACGAATACCACTGTCTATCGCTGCTCAAATAAAAACGATTCCTATTATATTATATAATTTGCAATTTCGTTCATAATTAGCACTAAAAATCTTATGCGAAAGGCTTGGGAGGGCTGTTCTAAACTTGAATTATTTCTTAAGTTATTGGCAGGGAAAAGACGAGCAGGGAAGAAAGTTGTGCAAAATTTTATCGGCTCAAAGTTACAAGGAATAAAACAAACAGAGAACATTTAAAGTTTCACTTTGATGGCGAAGTTTTTTTCTTTGACAAACACCTGACTTCGTGAATCTACGTTCGTTTACCATGCCGAGCAGACGTATCACGCGATGAGAATGCATTACATAACGAGAAACGGACAGCAACCCTTCCGAAAGCTCAGGTGGCCGAGGAGAAACCGATTGTCAAGCATGGCGCATTCACAAGCGAAAGAAACGATCGAGTATATTCATAAGTCCTATCCAGACGTGTGTCCTTTCTCACGACACCGTGAAGCGATCACTCGGTATTCTGATTTCTTATTCAGATACGCTGTTTGTCCGTCCACGCACCGGTTACGGCCCCCCGTCGATTCGGATAAACCCGTTTAATTGAGATCATCCTTACGCGTCAAAGAGTCGATCTTTCGGTTGGATTGAAAGCCGGAAAGGGGGTGAAGGAGAAATCAGTCGAGAGATGGAAACGATGCACCACATTGGGGTAGAATTGTCACTTTTAGAACTTTTTTAGGGATTCTGTCTGCTTTATGTTATATCTGTGGAATATAAATTTTACAAGCTCAGTTCGAAATAAACATGTATCTTGCAGGCGTGACGTCGCGTAGGAACGTATCATTCTTTAAATGACGCAGTGAGAGAGCAAGCGAAATTGAAGATGTCAGCCACGTCTAGACGCTGTCTCGTCAAACTACGCGCGTCGACACTTTATCCAATTGGCAATAATAAGTATCGTTGCTGCTGTCAACGACGGAAATGCATATTATCTTACAGCAAAGCTTTATATTACGTATTTAGCATACGAAGGAAGCCGAAATAACGCGCATTCTCATTTCAATCGATGATCCTCCCTCTTCGTTCGACGTTTAGCAGGATGTAAACAGGGTCCAAAAGTTATAGAATTTTTGAATGTATTCTGTTTAAAATTTGATTAAGAAAATTCTCACGTTAGAATCTCCGAAGAAAATGAAAATTGTGAAAATACAATTAGGTAATAATTGTACTTTAAATTTTTACGCGAAATCAACTATTTGTAATATATTTGTTCACGTTCATGTTTACACGCGTTGATGCTCACGTACGAGCATAATACACACGTCACATTCGAATAAGGGCTTCGGAGATAAAACATCTTGCGTACACGTTATCTGGAAGCGTAAAGTATTTATTGGTGATTACATACTACGATAGTCGGTGTGCAGTGAACCTAATACGGCATAGGGTGAACAGGTTCGTGCCACATTCCTGTAAAAACTGGCTACTCCTGCGGATTCAATGGCAGGTCCCATGGGTATTATTTTTATAGAGCGAATTCCATAGCGGGAGACATCCACTTCGATGCAATACAAAACTAGTATAAAAAGAAACTATGCTCTTGAGAATTCAACTAGAGAAGTGCCGAGGAATAGGAACACTTTTGTTGTATTGTATTTGTAAATAAAATTACTGAGATTTAATGCATAATGCCGCATGAAGCACTTATAAATCATTTATACAGATAATAGAAATCCTATAAATACAATTTTAAATCTTATCCAACAAATTCCCACGTGTCCAAACGCATTTTTCCAAGTTTTCAGAAATTTCCTTATGCTAGATTCATAGAAAAAGATCTCGATTATAATTCCTATATCTACCATCCAGCGTTTCCATTCGTAATCACTACTTGCCTCTACATGCACGTGCCATATTTTTTGAGTACATTCACTGAAGGTCGCCCGAAATTATTTAAGCCATTTGTACATTAAAAAGTAATTAACAAACCTTCCTTTATCCAACGCCTACCTCCTTTTCACCAACTTCTGTTTTTTAAGGACCACCCATGGTTTCCTCAGTACAAAGCTGTACACTTAATCTGTCATTAAGATAAATTTCATAATAAAGAAACGCGTCCCCGGATCAACAAAAACGGCTTTGCACGAATTTCTTCTCGTTTCAACCCTTGAAAAAACAGCGGCATCCCGGTCGTATCGTCGTTATAATCGCAAGCTGCGCGCGCGTTGCATCGCACGGAAAAAAGGGGTGCATTCGCGGGAGACACCTCCCGGCTTGAATTACAGGCCTCTAAAAGACGTAGGCACCTGTCATGATTTACAGTCGCGAAATTATGGTTACACGATCGGTAACGATACGGGGCTGGAACGCGGGCGCAGAGTCATTATCCGGCGTTGGTCCCCCACGGAACCGCGAGATATACGAGCGGGCCCGCGAACTCGGCCACGTATACCAAAAAACGAGTGCCTCGCTGACGGATTGAAAACGCGTCACGTCGTCGCGAGTTAAGTTAACGAGAAGATTTGACAAACTGTCCCGGTTGGAAACGAGGCGCTCCGTGGCAATAACCCGGACACGCGGATCG
>SHCU01000182.1:34384-45087 GCA_004307685.1 Ceratina australensis | reverse complement strand
TGATGTTTCTTTATTTAAAATAAAAAATGATAGTTTCAAATGTTTGATGCGCCAACATAAAATGACCGAAACATTTTGCACGTTCGTACGAGCAAAGTGGATCGGGAAGGTGTTCCGGTTGCATGGAAACCCCGGGGGAGAACAGATAATCGATGAGGGGAACCAAGTGTCTTGACCATAGCGAGGAATTGACAGACAAGGCGCTATCCTAAAGGGAATTCTCGAGAAGAGATCCTGCTCTCCCGCCTCTGCGGAGAAGCCAAGCAATAAATTCGCAGATACGTCGCCGACAGAAGGATCTGATAGCGGCGAAACTTGCCTGCGCAAAACCCTTTTTTTCACCACACAACCGAATATGGAAATGCGCGACCACTTCGTTAAAACGATTCGAATGTATATCCGCGTGCGCTTACTCGAAGAATTTTATTCAATGTAAGAATAGTTTCGCTTACGATATTTTAAATCCGGACAGTATAGTATAAAAACAGCTATTTTTTTATTTTTAATTATAGCCGTCAACTCATATCAATGCTGTTACATATATGAAATTATGCTGCGAAATGTATCGAGTATACTTATAAAATATGTGCAAAAATCTCAGATAAATCTGTTTGAATATTTGAGATTATTCTGGTATCTAAAACTTATCTAAAATTTTCTCTTTCTTGCTATATATCAGTTTTAATCGTATGATATAATTCGCAACTTGGTCACCCATAAATTTTTCACCTAACCACTACTTCGTTCAGTATGTTCCGAAATAATTTATATAAGAAGTCCGAAATTAAATACTACAATATTAAATAATCTCGTTCTTCAAATTTTGATAAATGACAACTATGGACCTTTCATACAGCGACATCTATGCATAAACGGTCTAAGGTGTACAATATTGCTAAAACTTTTGTACTCTTTATCTGCATTAGGTAATATACCGAACTACTTTTCCGGTACATGTACAGCTAGGGACAGCGAATCGTAGCCACCTCGTTTGGCTGTGTGCGTCCCCTAGGCGGACGAAATTTAAAAAGAGTATGAAGTCTAGGCTTTGATATTGCAATGCTCGAAGCAGAATATACTGTTTGCAAAGATTAGACTTTGCAAACGCTACCAAGCGAAGAACTACGACTTAGCTTAAGTATTTCTGTATACTAAATTGTATATTAAACTGTAATAACTTAATGTAAGTTATAAGACTTAATGTAGATTATAAGAATTTTGTTTGGATTGATAAATAAATGCAAAGAAATCTTTTCATTTTGCGAACCTTCACCACATGACCAAGCGAGGTAATTAATGTAAATATAAGAATTTGATAAAGAATTATAATAGATGTAAGACCACCGATAAAAGTATTCCTCATTTTAGTGATGGAGCGTCCCAATTATTTCTATTTTAAAATTACGGTAAATAATCCTAGCCCTCGATACAGTTGGACGTTCAGTAACTTATTAAAAAAATTGTTGAATTCTAATTAAGAAATAAATAAAAACATACTTTACTCTTGGTTCGACGAATCTTTGCAGTTTACTATTACAGTACATATCATCGGTATTACTGTGTACGCACGCGGATTGTCAACACAGGGAGGAGATAAAAAAAATAAGACGAAATGTGATACAAAGTTTTCATTAAAAATTAGTTGTATCATTATTACAATTTCTTGTGAATCAGCTTTTGATTCGTTATCGAAATCGTCCAGCGTTAGTCAGCTGGAGGAAAGGTATCGTTCTCAACGCATCCTTCTGACGCATGATATATATATTTTTACAATAACAAGAGAAACAAACAGGAAACGAAGTCTGAAGTTATCTAATCTAAGAATGTAGAGAATTGACTTCGCGGACTTTTGTCCGAGAGAACATATCGTTTCCGGGTTAATCGCGTCAATACATCATCCCGGGATGAGCTGCTCGTTGAAAAAATACGTTGGGATTCGCTGATAAAGTTGTATATAAGTTTCCCGTGTCTTCTGGCCTCAGATACATGCCCGGTGGTAAAACGAATGTCTCCATCGGGCCATGAACATCTGTAAAATAACTCTGTATTAATGCGAGAAATATACTTGTTTTCCAATATAATCGGGAAGTCTGGCAATTGGCTT
Organism: Ceratina australensis; assembly: GCA_004307685.1. NCBI lineage: Eukaryota > Metazoa > Arthropoda > Insecta > Hymenoptera > Apidae > Ceratina > Ceratina australensis. The sequence goes on along the minus strand of SHCU01000182.1, from coordinate 42,983 downwards.
GAACTTTGTTATATATGTTTTCACTCTACTGAAACTTGTATTAATTTCCGGTAACGACAGCATCGAATATCTGTATATTTTTCCAACCATCTTACCCAATAAACTGTGGGTCTATCGATAAGCGATTGACATTTATTCTGGCATTTAAATCTCTCACTGCAGATACCTTTTCGAAGATATTCGGAAACAAGAAAATCGATAGAAATTCTTCATTACGGTATCACTATCCTATAAAATAGTAAGTCTAACGATGTTTCGTAGTGGTTCACGCCGACCATAAACTTTTAATTAAGTGAAAATAAATCTGGTTAGTTTTCCAAATCGAATGTAAGACAACCGTTTTCGGTCAACTCCGTACAATCTTTACGGCTTGCAATAATAATTTAACTTGATTAAAAATAGTCAATCCGATTAGAAAAGTATGAGGAAGTGTCGTAACTTGAATAATCCTCTGGAAAATAAAATGAAGCGAAAGAACGGCACTAAAAACAAATCTTGACTATCATTTTTGTGCAGCGCGAACGGCTGATTCATAGACTTATAAGAGGGAAGCTCTAAAACGATATACTGAAATATTACGATAATTTCATAACTGTTATAAATGAGCGTATAGTTTATGTCCGCAGAGATAGTGACTGCTATTTCTTGATGTGCCTATAGAGTGTAGAATATATGACGTCTGCACTATCCATAATAATGAGAAGAATGACGCTAAAAAGATGACACGCATATGTAGTTACTGCGAAATTAATAGTTATTCGTAAGGTTTTCCACTTGCATCAAAATTTAATAGAGAAATAAATTTTTGTTTTCAGCTTTTGCAGGCAATGATGTCACATTGATTTTTTTGTATTACAAAAATGTACAGATACCTCCCTTATTTCCAGATCACCCTCAATGACCACATCTAAAAAATATGGCAGGTGTACCTAGATCTAAGCATCGATCACGAAATAGAAAGTTTGATGGTAGACGCAGAAACTATGTTCAAGATTTTTTTTTTTCTATGAATCTAAACATTCCTAAAGACTTCGAAGAATGCATTACTATAGGAATAGAACACGCAAGAATTATTTCCATCAGATCTGCGAACTTTCAGATTTTCTCCAAATCTGAAGGGGTGAAAGAATTCATAGTTATACTCTTTAAACGAGTAAAACAAGCCTGTATATTTCCGCGATAATCCATCAACTCCTTTTTCACGTGTTTCTTTTATTTAAAAACAATTAATAAAACTTGCGATTTTGCGACAACATGATACGGTCACCAAATCTATGATCAAGTTTTACTCGCGACTGATACTACGTGCACAAGCCACATTTTCTAGGTATGCCCACCAAAAATGATCCGACATCGATCGAGATATCTGTACGCACAAGTGTATCAGATTTACGTATCTATTCTTACAAAGCTGTTCTGAAGATATCACACGTTTCACTCCAGCTGGAGGTTCGTCAAAATGTTCGATTAACCAGCAACAACGAGTCGCCGATTAACGAGAGTCATCTGATCTAACGGGACTTGTTTCCCCTACCAGTTTAATTCCCAGAGAAGCGCTTGACCTCAGTCTCGAAACTTTCTCGTTGTCCGCGTTACTACTTAAGCTGGACATTTTTCCTCCCTTTCGTTCGTTCCGTGAAGGTCGATAGAGGCGATGCCGTAACGGAGAAAAAGTTTCAGGCGAGGATTTCATCGAAACCAGTTCATGAATTCCCAGAACTAGTTTAACTTGACGCTTACAGCGAAGGTGAATGACATAATGAACATATATCACAATATAAAGTTATTCAATTACAATTCTTTCCAACTGCTTCGTAGTTAAAAATAGAAATTTCGTTAACGTTAAGCGTAACCGTTTGTTAACAATGCTTACCGTCGGAATATATTGGGCTTCCACCGTGCCTGCAAGCGGTGCATCCGGGAATAGCGGATGAGACTAACGCCACGCGATCTAAAATTCGAGAATGTTCCATGATAACAACGTTAATTAATCGTAACACGTATCGAACATGATTCTACGTATGTAATAAGATACTGAAAATGGGACAGCGATGAAACGAAGCAAAATAAATGACAAAAGGCGATACGAGGAACGGCGGTGAAAACTTGCCCAGTAAAACAAACGTAAACTGGTGAAATCATTTTATGTTGGTCAATTTCACTGTTTGGAATGCATTCTCATGATAATAAAACGACGCACGAGAAATAAAACTTTGACTCTAAATTACCCATATTTATTTATACTTCTGTAAATAGCGATCACTGACGCGTTGAATCTACTTGAAAATGATTAGTTAGAATTATCCGGTAATTAATCCTCCGGTTAATCGCGATCGTTTAATTGGCGAAAACGTTTTCGATCAGATTTAGACGCGCGAAAAATATAGGAGAAAATGATTGTACCGCCGCTGTGATAATGCATCTTCCTCTTCAACGAAGCCTCCGCCGGCTTGAAATGGAAAAAGGAAGGCGAGTAACCGCTGCCAGGAAGCGAGCTGAGAGCATCGTCTCGATCACGGATCACCGTTGTGGTGGCCTCGCGACCGAGGGCAGCTAACTGGCGGCCCTTCGGCAGGAACATCGTCAGGAACACGAGTAGGGAAGTAGTTAATAAACCATAAGCGAGCCATGCTTCTCTGTCGCTCTCCGTCGAGGCTGCCACGGAGCCGATCGCGCTCGATATCCAAATCGGAAGCGATAAACCGACGGCCAGCCCGATGAACGCCGCTTCCCGATTGTTGTCCCGTATGCCGCGCGCTCGGACCGCTAGGCAAACCACCGCGAATAGCAGTGCTCCGGGATACCTGAAATCGAATCGTCGAATCATCTCTTCAGACACTCTGTAAGCTTACTAAAAATTTGAATTTGTGCAACTCTGGAAACATGAAAAATTTAGGTAAAACTTATCGAGACATTCTACTGATAAGCCTGACGTATAAATCTGTTATCAATTGTTCTCGCGTCGTTACGTATGAGAAATTCAGGGGTTGCGTTAATTTCAACTTGTCAGGTATCGATATCTATCTTAGCATTTATCATGGGGTATTATCAGATGTGATATCTGTCGGTGGAAGGTTTACATTTCAAAAGTTTACCCGAGGGAAGCCACTATCTGTCCGAGAGGAGTTTTGCAACTGGGCATTGGAGTATTTTGCCCTGTATTTTGTACCTGGATCACCGCGGGTGGTTCACCGTAAAACCATTGTCCAACGATAGCTACCTGCACGAGCACGGCGAACCCCAATACCAGAGCCTGTAACAGTAACAATAAATAATCCTTTTAATACTCTACGAGCTACCAGATCGGTGATGTCTATAAATTTCGAGGAAAGAATGCGCGAAGCGTTTAAAGTACACGTTATCAACTTGTTGCGTTTAACATCCGTTCCCTTAGCTACAGCCTGCCGTTTAAAAAAATATGAATTTGCATAAACATCCGCGGACGTCTATAATTCACGATCGTAAGCAGAATTTCACGGCACAATTTCAAAAGATATCCGTTGATCGATTAACGATAGAAACCCGTAATTACCGCGATGACCATTGCTAATTAACATTCTTAACGCTCGTCCGTCATACCGCGATTCATTGACGTTCGTAAGTTTCGCAGTTCCTTACGATAGCCATCGTTCCGTTAAACGAGCGTGATCGTGAATGAAAAGTGATTACACGTATAAGGGGAGCTATTTACGCCGATTTTTCTAACAAGTTATTTCATAAACTGGTTTTTGTTCTTATCGTCGCTTCCTTTCGGCGCGTATAATCGCGCCTGCCGATGACAAGCGACAAAAACGACGAGTGAGAGAACCCATCGAATCCGTTAGGCGAGGCAGAAAATCGTCGGGGATATATTAATGTTATTCGACGCGGCACCAACGGCAATACGGGAGGGTTTAACGAGCGTAACAGCTGCACCCGTTGCTATTAGTAGCGGGAGTTACTACTCGCGTTACTTTTCATTCAGATCCTGTCCCGCGCGTACAAATAGTCGATCGAGATCGACATCCGGATCTCCGACACGCGGCCGAAATAAGAAAAATCACGGTTGCATCCTTCCCTCGCCGGGAGAGTCGTCCCACGGGTTTCTGCGCGGACCGCTTTTCTAAAGCTCCGCTCACACGGGAACAAAAACTTTCGATTGCGCCCACTGTCGTTCTCCGGATTTACATGTATACTAATTACCGGGTTCGTTCTTTCGGAACGTGCTCCATTTCTTTTCTTTCGTGAGAAAATGATTCGTGCGCCACACACCTTAAGCACTTAATTAAACGGCGGTAAATAAGAAAAAATAAACATTATTCTAACTTTGTGAATATACATTTACTTTCTCGATAATTTATCCATTAGATGAACGCAACAAATTCCATTAAGAAAGCAAAGCTGCAACGTTGATCCTTCTCGTTGATAAGACGGTTCAGTTGCGGGAGGATAGTGCGACGCGTTGTGCCTGACGCTCTAGTTTTACACGGTACGTGAGAAGACTTACTTGATAGGGTGCTGGTAAGTAAACGCCGCTATTCAACGAGAGCAGGAACACGCATTTAACCAATAGGGCGGCGAACACAAGCGCGGCGGGTAAACCGACTAATCGAAACGCAGCGCAGGATAAAGGGTTTTGACTGAGAGACGCTGCTGCGGATAGTCCTGCCAGGAGGAAGAGGCCTAAAAGCAGAGCTTGCCCCAGGAACAAATGCCGTCTGTTCGGTGCGGTTACTCTTGCCTGGAAAACAACGAATTTCCGAACGATTAATTAAACACATTTTCATTCACTTTCCCACGCGTTTAACGCGTTTGCGGTACGCACGAAAATAACTAATAGTTTTAGAAAGGTAATTCGGACCACGCGGAATTTTCTGCGAAAGGAATTCTGGGAAAATAATGTACGCAGCAATGCGTCACGCAAGATCATCAGCATGCTCTAATTTTTTCCTCGGCGAGGAAAATCTCGATATGGCAATCAGAAAGTACACGTTCAACGCGCGCTACGTATGCACATGTTTTCGAGGCTGACTCTCATTATTGTTCCCTCGCGTCTGTTCTATTAATTTTCGACAAGCCAGACAGACAGGCCGCGCTAAACTGTTCGTAAAATGAATTATATTGTTACGTGCCGTGATTTAATTACGAATAGATCAAAGATAATTTGATTTCGCTCATTACAATAAAGTAATAAAACAGGCGCGCTTCTCCTTTGTGCGAATAAACGCGATAGCCATGTTTCCATACGCAAATCGGCTGCGCTGACACGCGCTAATTTTAAGTTTGATCAGCGCGTTTATTAGTCAAAGAGGAAATGGAACATCTTTCTGTGTTAAACACGCTTTAAATTTAACGCGACAATAATTAACTTTCGGATACTCAGCTGCGTGTAACAACCCTATTAAAGACAGCGTAAACGTCAAGTTTCCTATCGGAGAGGTTTCCCTGGCGGCTCCTGTTCAATGGAGTGTATCGGTATCGAACGGACGACACGGCCGGGAGAAATGGTTAGCCGACATGCAAACTAGGCCTAGGTCTCGGCGAAATTGCGAGCGTGCCGGTTATTGGAGCTTGTCGAGATACGGACGAAAACAATTACCATAGATTCTTGCGCGGTTTATAATTTGCCACGTGCTCGAACGAAAAAAGAGACGGATGACCGATCCTTCCGAGGCTCTATTTATCTTCCTCAAATTCTAATTACAGATGGTCATACGACCGCGGAAAACGCGATTTCGATTCGTATCATTGCGCAGTGATCTAGAAACGCGCCTTTTTTGCTTAAACCATCAGCTTAACATCTTGAGTGACAAAATACCGACATTAAAACATGTTACACAGAAAAAAAACCGATTTCTAGATCACGATCGACAAGTCAAGTCCAACCAATATACACTTCGCCAAGTCTATTACGTTCGCGCTCCACTTCCGGTCGTAAAACTGTTCAAGTTATAAATTCAATGTCACCGGTACTTTCCATTTGCATTTTAATACGACATTTCCATAAATTTACTCTTGCCAACTCTTGAGAGGCACGCCAAAAATATTGACACGACATCTGTACGATAGTTCATCTTTTAACGCAGCTAATACAGTATCGTATTCGATGTATCGAGCGTAAATTAATTTGGGAACGGATCGATCGAGATCGGTTTGAAAGAGGTGGTAAAGGTAAACGAACCGACCTTGAGCAGCACGAAAACCTCGAAGCCAGCCATGAGGAGCATCGTGGCCGCGCTGAGGGCCGCCAGAGGAAGAGCCCAGGGTCGTTGCCTGAGCAAGGGCCTCGGATACGGTCGTGCATCGGCCTCGATCTCCTGGCTCTTCTTACCAGGGGGCATTTTGAACACCGAAACCGTCCGATTCGGTGCCGGGACGCTGATGACACTGGCCACGCTGGCTAACCCGTTCTTGTCCATCGCGACGTCGCTCGGTATCAGAAAGAATTCCGTCGACAACTCGTAGTCCTTCGAGGCCTGGGCTCGCGTCGCCGTAGTTCCGGTTGGACCGAGCCAACTCGCCGTGGCCCACGACAGGATAATCGGACTCAGTCTCATCGCGTCATTCGTGCTTCCGCGGTTATCCCTGTGTGCACGACCTCTCCTTCCTTATTTTTTTCCCCCTTTTCCTCTTTTTCTTCTTTTTTCGCTTTAAGTTTCTGTAGCGTCACCGGGACATGCACCGTTTCCTGCGTAAGCGCATCCTTACGCGCCCGCCCCTCTTCCCCCGTGGAATGGCACACCTGTAATCACGTTTCCTACCGGTAATTAAACCTCGACAAAAATTATCAACCATCGACGAATGCAAATGGATTCTGAAACATTTTGTCACATATCCTATGCAAATATAATTATATATATATATATAAATACAAACTATAATCAAGTTTCGCTGAGCGATGTAACCGATTAAATTAATAGCGTAAAAATATTCTACGAAGTTTCAGATGTCAGTTATATTTTTTATTGCGTTTTCGATCTGGCTCTACTCCCGCATTTGGAACAATGATCATTATCCCCTGTTCGGAAACATTTTCTGTAACGTTTACCGACAAAACGAAACAACCGGCGATCTGTACCGCGCGCGAGCCAAGCATGACCAGTCCGCAGGCATTCACGGAGTCTAACACCATTAATTATTATGAACAGGGTCAGCCGTAAGTAGAGTGAAGCACGGGCCGAGTGAGACCGGAGTAAAGCCGTAAAAACAGGTATCATACCGCAGCGTGATCGATCCGCCGGTCAATCAGCCAGCAAATGTAAAACTGGGTATTAGATTCGTGATAATATAATCGAACCTTCTAACCGTCGATCATTCCGTTGGATGTTCCGACGTTACGTGCATCGCACGCATCTCTTCCTCGTTTCCCTTATTCGTCTAACAATGGAATGGCGAGGACACGGCCGCGAAATGGTTTTTTTTTTTTCTTCAAAATCCGTTGATCCTCGGTAATCCCCGTGTGCCGCTCCGAGGGTCAACGTGCACTGACGATCGTTCGGCGTTAAGTGAAATTTCTGTCAGAGTCTCGTGGAACCGAGTCTAGCGGCGAGGTCGGCGGACTGGCGTTACGAACCGCGCGTTGTGAGAACCGAACTCTGACTAAAGCCGACGAGTATTCTCGAGGGAGAAACTGGAAGCAGACTGGAGAGTTCCGTTCCGGAGGTGAAGCCTATCCGTTACGGAGGAATCAGGGAGATGGTGATGACGATGCTCTGAGGTGGTAGTGGCACATATACTACAGGAGCGGATCCGTGCAAAGCTCTCGACAGTAGATTTTCTTTTCCCGGCGAATCGGCACTCGAACTGGAAGATTAATGCTTAGAATCAGTAACCGAGATTTTTCATGATGATCAGTAAATCACGGTCGCGACCCGCGATTATGCTGGATCACGACCGTGAAATCGATTCTTTGCGGCAACGACTTGGACTATAATAGCAATATTCATACCTTTCAAAATTCAAATTAAATTTTGATTCGTAAAATAATTGATATCATTTTAAAAATATCTCTATTATATTTTAAAATACGAGATTATTGTTCTACTTTAATTTTACGGTAAAATAATTATAATTAATTTGAGCGCAGAAGCAATCATAGGAGTTGCAAAATGAGTGAAACGGTAAATTGGAACCGTGATGAAACACAGAATTTAATGATGATAGAAGGATTTTACTTGACGACGAAAAAATCGGGAGGTTCGATGAACGAAACGACTAGTCTCGCTGAATACTAATTAGGTAGCTATTATTGCGTACAAGTCGATTCTATCGAGAGGTTGGTTCGATCTGATCCGGCCCTGACAAGACGAGAGAAGGATCGGGATATAGAAGGAAGAAAAAGGAAGAAGCTGGTCCTCCGACGACGTCGAGGACCGGACCCGGCCACGCATTTACATATCGTACGTGTAATAACCTCGAAAAAGTGTTAACAATGGTCCTGGAATTCACCTTTGCGAAGAGGAAGAAAAGAGAAAAGCTCGTGGAACGACGCATAAAGATGAGGAACAATTGTTGAGTTTAACGAGTTTCTACAACTTGCGAAAGATGAAAGGAAAGAAATATTGTAATGGAATATACGTTTTTATCCTTTAAGAAACTCACTATAAGAATGAAAGGAGAA
>SHCU01000182.1:7220-18405 GCA_004307685.1 Ceratina australensis | reverse complement strand
TCAATAAACGACAGCTCTCGACATAGCCATCTGGAGAATATAGGAAGTCCCAGAGTACAACTAAATGATGTATCGAAATTACTACAAAATTCTCAGACCATCAATATACGAACGGTTCGTGGATCAAGTACTAACATCTCCTTCGCATTTTCTCCCGTTGAAAATAAAAGAAAGACTAGAATTTATCACATTTATTCATATAATTTTGTTTTTCGCGTTCTCTCTCACCTTTTTTTACAGTTGGTGAATGCCTCTTTGTATAATAAATATATCTTTTGTGAAATTCCACATAATTTCTTATAATCAATTTTTACAGTTGGAAAATCAAAATAGTGTCGATGCAAATATAGAAGTTGCTCCGAAAGTCGATGATTCAGATGTATCTCAGAATAACGATAGTATGTCATACTCTTTGGTCGACAATGACTCCCTGGACAAACATAATAGAGGAACTGATCAAGACGAAACGCGTAACAACACGTTGGACATGGAGCATGGAAAGAAAAGCGTTCACACAAAAGAGAACGTTCCGTCAAACTGGGAGGATCCTCTCGAAGGACCAAGCTGGTTATTTAATAATTCTCAAACTGTGCCTTTTACGAGTAAAGAGAAAAAGACTGACAATCTAAATAATTCGAACGATAATGATACAAGTATGATCCTAAATGGGATGGAATCAAATATAGAATCTTCCGATGATGAAGAAATCATTAAACCAGCAATGCCGCTACCAGGTTTAACTAACGAGGATGGCAATTTAGATAGCAGCACAAACGAAACCAATGAAAATACATCTCTGGAGTCTGATAACAACAATCTACTAAATTCGATAGAAGTTCCTGAAAATAATGAAAGTGAGAATACGACTGAATTAAACCGACTAAATTTTGTTACGGTGAGACGAGGTTGCCTCGAAAGCGAGGATGAAGACGACTTTACGCTCATATTGCCTAATCCAAAATCTCGTAATATGCATTTCGATATAGATGACTTGAAACTGCCAGTTATAGATCTGTCTATTTTGCCGTCGCAGGCTTCAGCTGAATCAGAAATGGAGTCGACGGAAAAGGTGCCTCTTCAAAAGATCTCGCAAATTTTTCCTATACCGTCTGTTTCGCGCAACAGTTTAAACGATTCGGAATTTAATCAGTCCACTGTTAAGCTCCCAACGCTCATGAACAACGACGATTACGAAGACGACGGCGACGACGGCGACGACGACGACGATGACAAGTTGACGGCATCGACGGAAGAACCGCATGGAAAGCGGAAGAAGCAAACGAATAGGGAATCTAATTATAGTAACGGTATCGACAGAGCGAGAAGTAGCAATCAGGATAAGCAAAATAAAAAGAAGAAAACTATAAAGGATCCAAGTTCTGTTAAAGTGGTCTTGGAGAAGTTAAACGAGTCTGATGTTAAATTAGGGACATCTTCTTCATTCAATAAATCGTCTCTTGGTGATTCCTACCATTCTTTGTAAGTTTTATGGAAAAAAATAATATTAGTACTGGTGCATGAAATATTTGATTTTTACAGAAATGCAGATCTCTCGGGCGACTCAGACAGCAATGCGAGCTCAAGTAGTCAGCATGCCTTAAGTCGGCCTAGACGAAGGCGTGCACCTGTCACTCTGCACGAACCTAATTTGAAAAAGTGAGTATCTTTATATCCTCTCATGACTGTAAATTTCTTAATTTATAGTTATATTAACAATTAATAATTAAAATTCTCTAAACTTGAACTGACAGTTCGTTGTGCGCAAATTGTGACTATTCTTATGTATGCAAATTCTTGCTTCATTCAATTACTTTTCGTTTCAGGAAACTACGAAGAAATACCTAGTTAACTAGTGTTCAAACTTTGTCGATACTTGAGGAACATTTGATGAGTGATAGATCGTTAAAGCATATCGCTGTTTTTATTTCCACACAATGTAAATAAATCAAGACACAGCCCGAAGATTATTGATGGACATAGATACCGCAAGAAAGTACATTATAAATCGATTAAGCATACGTGCAAAAACAGGCACGTTACCATTTTGCTTCCATGGTTGCGCACATTTTTTCTAGTTCATAGCAACTGTTAATTATTTACAGGACAAACGTTTTTATATAGTCATAGCTTCTTCATTTTGGCTTCCTCTCATAGTATTGATATGCAGTACATTTTGTACTCTTATCTAATGTTATAATGAGTAAGAATAAATTGCATTTAAAAAATAATTTGCAAAAAATAATTTATGTATATGTTGTTGCTGTGTTATCGGTAAAACAGAGCAAATTATTTACTAGAAAATGTTAGAAAAGTCGCGTGACTGCCATCCTCGATCTACAGTTGCACAGGTACAAAGTACCCAGTGTAGCGACAGAGATTAATTATGTTTATTCAATTTTCAAATGGAAAAATAGCTTATTTAATATTGTTTCGCCCACATTTCTTATTTTGTTTGATAATTGTATACTACTTCAAGTTACATTAAATGTAAATTGAATTAATGAGTTAGATAATTCGTCTTGATTATAAATGTTTAGACAGTTTTTGCCTATGTTGCAAGGACGATAATTAATTGGTAACGATAAGCATCAACTTTCGTGACATAATACAATTCAAGATGACATAACTTGTTACTAATTTAATTTAATTGCTGTGGCAGCAATCGTAAGGCGTGGGCATACACGTATGCGGAACTTATGTTACTAAAAGTCTAAACTTGAGATCAACGCTTAATTTGCATAGTCAATATACCATAGCATGTTATAAAGCTGTGCTCCTTGATTCGTATTCGTGCATAATGTGTCTATAATAGAAACAAGAATAATAATTATTTTTACCTCGGTTATACGGTAATCTTTATTATTACGCATATATTAAAATAATCGAATTAATTTACGTAACGTGTGGTCTGCCAATACCTATGCTCAAACTCCAATTTTCTTATATGAACTTAAACAAATAAAATGAATATAGGCACTTGTCTGATTATTATAAAATCTATTTAAATACCTTTACTCACCGTGTTTCTATAAATTATTTTGAAGTTCTCATAAATGTGTAAACATTCACGGTTAATTAACCCGAAGCGTAATATTTTAGAAGGTGTAAAACGAGATTGCCTCGCACCGAGGAAAACAGCACTCGCGTGGGAGTGAAACGACTATAGTACAGTTGAAAATAAAAAAATAAGACCGTGACATAAAGGCCGGCTAAACCCTTCACCCATCATACATGGTAACTACTCCGCGAGCTATATTTTGTTAGTCGAATAAGACTCGAGATTATTTAAGCAAGATCATAGAACAGTCGCTGTTACGCTCGAAAATAACGCGAGTAAAAGTCGCGTGAAGCGCGTCTTTAACGCGTTTGGTCCAGCCAGCGCGTTCAAACTCTCCCTCCACTGTGACCACTGTACGCCGGTACGCATGCGTTCATCGTTTCCTAGTAGCGCCGATTGCCCAGCCAATCGAAAGTTGCGCGTGACGCCATCGGTAGCCAATCGGCGTTCAAGTTGGTGACGACCGAGCTATTTTTAGCATATGTGAGTCACGGGATATAAGGCTGTACGTTTAGTTGGGTGTTCACAAGTTGTCGAGACGTCGTGCTGCGAGGGGCCGAGTGACATATCCGCATTCGGTGTACGTGTAGTCTATCCTAGAGGTGCACACGCGCAGAACATCACGTTCGTCGGATTGCGTGCCCCGTGAGTCATTGTTGTGTTGACAGTCGAACCAGGTCGGTCGGTCCTCGTGTCCACCGTTGAGAACCGAAACTGAACGCTGTCGTCGAGACACGAGTCTCGGTTTAACGCGCTACCTTTCCGCGTTTGAACCTTGTGACTCGTTAATAAAATACGTGGCGAGTGCAGCCAGACACTGAGTGATAATAGTAGGTGGTGTCCGCGGATCGAGGAACACCGGGCATCTGGCGACTGCCGGACGCGCGATAAAAAGAGGCCGATGAATTTCTCGGAACACGGCTGGGTTATGTAACGGCCAGTGAGACACACATGTTGGTGCTTGCGAGTGGAATACGCGACGAGTGAAGAGAACTAGAGACGTATCGTGACCGAACGAAAATCCACCGTTGAACTTTCGATTAGAGAACGCGCGAACCAGTCCCGCGGCATCGATGGTGCGAAGCTCGACGATGGATCAGACGTTCTACGAGGACGCGAGCGTCTACGGCGCCGTGAGTCGCGAGAACAACATGGGCCAGTTGAAGCGTAACTTGACGCTGGATTTGAACGGGTGTCAGGGGCCCCAGTCGAAGAGGCCGCGGTTAGGCCCGCTGCCACCGGCACTGAACAACGTGACGCCGATATTGACCTCGCCGGACTTGAACATGTTGAAAGTCGGCTCGCCGGATTTGGAGAAGTTTATAGCTCAGCACAGCGAGAGTTTGGTAACGAATCTACCGACGCCGATCCTATTCCCGAAGGTAGTGACCGAGGCTCAGGAGTTGTACGCCCGTGGTTTCGTCGAGGCCTTGAACGAGTTGCATCACTCCGACAGCTCGCAGGAGCCCGGCAACATCCACGGTGCCACGTACACCACGCTCGAGCCACCGAACAGCGTCCAGAGCACGGAGTCCTCGATGAGCATGGTGCAGATCAAGGACGAGCCTCAAACCGTGCCGAGCGTGTCGAGTTCGCCGCCGATGTCGCCGATCGATATGGAGAACCAGGAGAGGATCAAACTGGAGAGGAAACGTCAGAGGAACCGTGTCGCCGCGTCCAAGTGTCGCAGGCGTAAGCTGGAGCGTATCTCCAGGCTGGAGGACAAAGTGAAGCTGTTAAAGGGCGAGAACACGGAGCTCAGCGCCGTGGTGAACAGGCTGAAGGAGCACGTGTGCCGGCTGAAGGAGCAGGTGATGGACCACGTGCATTCGGGGTGCCAGATTATGCCCGTGTCCGGTCAGTACTGAGCCGTGACCACTTTCGTGAACCTTCGTTTAAACTTTGGGACGCGAGCGTCTACGGCGCCGTGAGTCGCGAGAACAACTCTTTACGATCGCGGTAGGAATCGAAACGGAATCAAGAGATTTGAATCTCCCGCCAGTGCTCGCGGTTCTCCAAAATGGCCGCGGGGTCCCACTCTTCTCCACGAAGTCCCACCCACTCCTCTTGCTCTCCCCATTCCTATTCTTCGATCCATGCACTATTCGACTCCCTCTCCCTCCTCAGCACGCATTTCACTTTTGCATGCGTGGAAACCAATCGAACACACACAGGCGACGAGAAGAGAAGGATTCGGTTGAATGTCGCGTCCTTTTTTGGAAAAAGTTCTACGCTCGGCACGTCAAGGCACTCCTTTTCTTCTTCTTGCACGATCATCACCGTGTCCCCTAATTCCGAGGGACCGTAAACGAGCCAGTAACGACGATTTTCTACCTTATTCCTTGCTAAGAGAGTTTCATCAAAACGGGCCGCAGGCACCTTCGGGTGCACGACGCCAAACGCCGGAGAGGCGTCGATTCTCTCTCTTCGGAGGTTTCCCGTTTCCTTTGTTGAGAGAAAACGTCATCGTATTCGTCGAAACAGACCGCCGGACTTGACTTGATTTGGTCAATCCGATATTTTATGAATCAACAGAAAAACACGGTTTTTCGATCCCGTATTGTTTTAAGGCTGTACAAAATAGAGTTAGCGTCCGGCATTGAAGTCGCCGCGTTTGAAGGAGGTCTCTCGTTATTTCCGTTCAGCCACGAGATTTCTTTTTTATCACGTCTACTCCGTGCGAAAGAGCCCCCGAGAAATCTTTGCCTTTTCGTTCTCTTCGAGTAAGCTTTTGAACCGGAGACGTTTACCCATTTACCTGGTTCCAAGGTGATGCTTTTGGAACCATCGTTTCGTCATATGTGCATCTAGTCTTGTCCAGTATGCCCTCTTGTTGCACAGTGCTGTGTCACTCGCTGGTCCATAGGAAAAAGAAAAAGAAAAAAAAACACGATTGTAGACGTACCAGTCACGTGCGCGTACGCTCGGTTCCGTTACCACGTGTCACGACGATTTGCATTTAGAAGGAACACGTATAGGATACGTGAAAAATAATGGATTTCAAATATGATTTTCTTTTTTTCTCGACGAAGCAACGTGGTAACAAAATCGTGCGACGTTACCGTTGTGCCATTACAAAGGAACCGCCTGTTTAAAAATGCAGTGGAGTTTTCTCCCCGGAGCGTCACAACACTCGCGTACAGGGAATAATCATTAGACTATTAGATTTTCACCGGGAAACGTATTAACATGACGAATGAAGATTTTATCAATTCGAACAATCAATTCTTTTCAGTATAAACGAGTACCTTTTTCTTCTGTAATGTATTAATTCATTTCTTTCGTCTCGTTTCGAGGGATTTCGAAAGACGTGTTGTGATCCTCCGCGGCTACCAGCTCGTTTAATTGCGAAACGTAGATTTAATATTGTATTAGTGTAACGGACGAACTCGATACGATTCGTCGTCGGGAGATTGCAATTCGACGAAAATATAGAAATTCATTCGCTATTTTTAGATACATCTATATTGTAATAATATACATATATAATGCTGACTCGAAAAAAAGCTGATATACCCTGTGAAGTTGCCTGCGGGGTAACGAAACCGCAAGATCGACAAGCTCGAGATTAGAGAGCATACGTTGTGCTATATTTTTCCAAAGAGTAACATCGCTATTCTCGCAGCTTTTGTCCATGCAAGAGAGTCTCAGGTTTTTACCGTGTCTTATTCGAGAATAAAGTCGAACCGAAAGAAAACTTCTGCCCTGAGCGAATGCTTCTCTTCGAATCAGCAGTATATACGTTGGGTAGCGTGGTACAGCTTGTTCAAACGAAGGGAAGAAATTTTCATTTCAATAAGCGGGTAGGCCGCGGACTTCATGCATTCGCCTAGGTTACCAAACGCAAAGTGAATATTTTAATGTGTAAATGGTAAATTTCTATTCACATTTATTAAGGTGATCGTATGAATAATTTAGCTTGCATAAAAATCCGCAGCCTAGATTTGCCTTCTTTTTATTTTAATTCGTTTCTTCAAATTGGTTTTAATATCGTATTTAAAGAAGCCTCGCGATTTCCTCGCGTTTTTCTTCCCCTTCTTTGACGCGCGACTCTCTGCACGTAATCTTGACAATTTTTCACGCATATTTATTTTTATTTTCGAAAACATTAGAAGGATAAGAGTGCTCTGTTTTCTCTTGCTTTAATGTATCTCTTTGTCTTTGTTCCACGAGCTTCCCTCTTTATTTTCGGTTCAAAATTTATCATTTTAATATTTGTTTGAGCAAAAGCGTTTGTTAAAATGAAAGGTATAAGATTGTGAAAACGTTTTCTATGAATAATGGCGTGCCTTTTTCTCAAGCTAGTAACGATAAAAAGAATAGACTAAGGGCTGTTAATCATCAGCAATCCTGAAAGTTCAATTATTTTCTCAAGTACTTTCAAACAGTTTCATTTTATTTTTTCTTTTCGTTCAAACAGAATGACTGAAAATAAATCGTATGAATTAGAGAAATCAAAACGTTGCTGATGAGAATTTATATTTCTGTTAACAACGAACAAGCGTCAGGTTGAAAGGGGCAGGGGTCAATCGAATACGCTGTAAAAGAAGACAATGCCAGGATTTTTAGGGTATAAGCGAGCGGAGGAAAAGCGGTGGCACAAAGAAACGTATGAAAGTAAAGATGAAACAACCACAATGTGATTTAGTATGTAAGGGCGAGAATAACCCCGTTAAAAGTGGAACGTGTACGTGCGCGTATAACTGACTTGAAAATTCGATATACGCGTACGTACACGTTGTATTATAATTTAAGTGTAACGGTGACGAGAATGCTACGATGACAAAAGCACCGTATACATAGATTTATACGTAACCCTAAACATGAGAGTAAAATATTGCTATTATGTAATATATAATAATAATTATTATATATATAAAGATACATATGTATATGTATAAATATGTTCGCGCAATTATGTATGTATTTATACATATATCGACGTCCATATATATATATATATTGTCTACCGATCGAAAAAGCGGAGATATCTTTTTTTACGAATATTTTATTTTTGAATGAAATACGATGAAAACGAATAAAATTTCACTAGATGAAAACTTACTGTATTTTCTTCTTCTCTCATTTGCCCCCTTCGATTAAATGTACAACGTATTATAATTATCCTCCGGAGTTTGATGAATTCTAAGCAAAATATTTCTGCTTCATCGTAGTTAATTGAAAAGTTTACAATAAGGAGTTTCAATTATAGTTGTTCTCCATAAAATAATTTCGAACCTTTGTAGTTTTATGCGAATCAGAGTTTCTAAGGAAATTGAATTTTTATGGGCATAACAATCGATGCATTTCGAGTTTCTCGTGTTTTACCAGTGGTATATAAGTTTCTCTAAGGGGGAGAAACCGGAATTCGAAGCGGCGGCTCATCGTACGCCACGTTAATTATCGCAATTGGCTAATTGCCTCAATTGGGAAAGTTCTCGGTACGAATTAAGATCGTGAATTTTTGCGGCCTAACTGATTCGAGCGTTCGGTTTCTAGAAACGTTTTTATAAATCCTGCTGAACGACTAAACCGTCGAACCAGAAATTAACGTTTAATTCTACAAACAATAGAAGGTGTTACCACCGAAGCTAACGTTTCCACTACGTGCCACTCAGTTCGGTTGGATTTAGTATTTAACAACTCTTAGCCAACTTGATTAAAAGATGAATTCAGTTGCGTTCAAAGTGACGTTAAGTGATTCGTAGAAACTATTGGATAAGTTATAAAAATTCAATGAATAATTTTCCTTTTACTCGAAATAATTAGCACGTCGGCGGTGACATTAAAAACTGTCCGCAGGAACGTATTGAATATTGAACGCGCGCATTTAAATAGCGGATAACAATTTTACATATTATTTTCCTGTCGCGTTGCTTACATAAAAGAGAAAGCAGAGTTCCTTTGGATAAACTGATAAACTGAATTTCACGATAATGGATCAAACAATCGGTTGCGAGTTCTGCGATTGAAAAAGGTTTCGAAATGAAATTTCATCACGCGCGCTGGGTTGATCAGGGTCATCGGGATACTCTTCCTACATTCTATTCTCTACTCTTCTTTCACGAAGCCTTGCGTTATCCCGATTCGAACGGCTTTGTGTTTCACGAACCGAACGTCCTCGGCGAGTAAAAATAAACTGGATAGTTCAACGCGGCGATACAATTCGCGGCGAGAATTCGACAAAAATTATTATCGCACCGAGCCATTTTGTACGGCATAGAATTTCTCGCCGTCAGCGTTTTATTTAATTAATTTATTCTAATTAACAAGCCGTTGAAAACGACGACGATTCCATCGCGTAGTCCTATCAATTAACGATTGACAATCGCAAACATCGTGGTGTCCTTCGAGCTACGGACGAATCGTTCGCCTCTGCGCCACGGAATAACGTGGCTCATAAATAAATGCTTAGAATATGAAAAACGATCGAGTAGCCGTCCGTTGCTCATGAATAATTCACGGGAATCGTTCTCGAGTTCGTATCTCTCGCTGGTATTGGCTTGATTGATGTTAAATTTCCAGCCGGGGCTAAACAGCACGTACACGAAAAGCCTTATCGTCCGCGTAAAAACAGAGTACGTAGAAACGACATGTGACGCGTCTTAAATTCAGTATGCTTTTTACAGTTTTACAACGTCGATTAAATTCAATCGCGTTGAATTTGATATTGCTCCGGAAATTAATCGGCGAGTTATCGACGTTATCGGGCCGTTATCTCGCGAAATATCTTCCTATCGGCCGCAACTTACCAGTGAAAGAAAAAGCAAACAGCTGTGTCGACATTTTCACAGAGTGCACAGCGTTGGCAAACGAATAATAACTAACGAGATAGAAGTGTCTGTATGTAAATGTACGTATCGTTTACGTTAGATGAAAGCATGAACGTTTCGGTATTCTTTTCATGATACGAGACAATTATCTGCTCGGTTAACGAATTTCGCGAAAAATATCGCGGCACACGAAACGTGTAATCGATGGAATATAAAATGTAAGGAAAAAATGGTCTTATGCAATACCGCGGAGAGAACCGCGATTCATTAGTACCGTGAGTCCGGTTTCGCGTTGAAACAGTAGAGGAGGCAGAAATAGCCTTGCCAGGGAATGGTGCCTGTCGCAGAAAAACAATAACCAGCCACTGAATTCTCGTCGTCGTTGTCGTCGTCGTCGTCGTCGTTCCAATCGATTATTATTTTTCGTTTACGATCAACCTTCGCTACTCTCGAATTGATCGTTTTAAATTTTACAACGAGTTACGGTATGCACCGTATAAAAATGAAATGCGCATAGTTCTCGAATACGGAATAAAAGTAAAAGTGGAACGCTCGTTGCGCTTATTATTTAACTCAGTTTTCAAATACTGCTCGCGCAAAGACTACGAACTTTTATTGAATGTTTTTTACACAACTTTAATCGTTACTTCGTTTTCTCGACGTGTACCAGTGGGTTTCGCAAGTCGTACAGGAATATTTAATTAAGATCGATGACCATCGTCAATTTGTATTTTTCTGTAAATCGCCTCGGGGTTCGCGAAGGCATCGAGGCCCAATTAATCCGCATCGAGTTCGATTCGAAACGACTTCGAGCGGATAATTGTACGCGAAGGTCGCCACGCGGGCCGCAAGGTTGCACGTCTAGATTCTAGATCTCCTTAACTGATGCAACACACTTCTCTAAGATGGTGAAAAATGCGAGGACGATCGCAGATACCCGTAGACGGCGCAAGAGCTGGGAGCTCGACCGCTATTATCACGGATTCCGAGCATCGCGTCTCATTATTCAACGTCGCACGCTTATTCCCATGTCCTTCGGTCGGTTGCTTTTATTCGCTTCCGTCGAGGGTATCGTTATCTTCTTCGCATTTAATATTGCCTATTATTTATCGTCAGGTGTTCGACGTCAAATTGAATTTATTTGAAATTACCAAGCGTGATCGACGAGAGTAATTGACGACTCGCGTTATTTTCACAGCTCTCCAAAGGTTATTCTTACAGGATTATAAAATATACGGTGCAGTCATTAAACTATATTGCCGGTAATACGTTTGTAGATGTAGGAAGATTATCGCTCGCCACATGTTATTATGCAACCGGAAACCTTTTTTCAATAGTTATCGCTGGTTGTTAC
>SHCU01000181.1:221575-238471 GCA_004307685.1 Ceratina australensis | reverse complement strand
TTTATCTGGCATTTTTCATTATTTTATTCGAATGCTCCTCGCGATTGGAGGATGGAAGCTTCGGGACGGCCGATTAAGAGAGTCAGCGGTAGTTTCACAGAGCTGCCTCTTTCTATGCACCATCCCCACTAGACGCAACACGGTTCTCCCACTCGGGCACTATTTTCTTTAAACTAGACTCGTTCCTTTCTCGCCTGGAGGGAGGAAAAGCGTGGCGGGAACGGCAGAGCCGAGAGACCCACTGGCCCACATTCTCCAACGCTTCCTTTTTTTTACGTTTGAAATATCATAAAACGGGAGGAACGCCGAGGGAATCGGTTCAGATCGCGTCGCGATCGCTGCACACGCGTAACGCGACCGTGCGATCAAGGAAAATGCATATCTACGTNCAGAGATATTTTGAATCTATTATTAGATGGAGAATACGTCATACGTTTTCGAAGAACCAGCTGCTTTCGTTTTCCTTCCGCACGAAAGTCTTCTTGTAGATGGCGACCCCACGATGCTTATCAAAATCGGCAATGTAATTCCCGCTCTGCTTTCGTTTTCTTCCGCCGTTCGCTCGTCGCGGGGAGAACGGGACGATTAAAGTTTTATAGTGCCGTAAACTCGGGCGCGACTCCTCTGACGTCAGCTGCATTGGCCAAGGGAAAACGAAAGTTAGGATCGCTTTCGTGAATGGACCGGCAAAAAGCAAAAACTGTTTTTCGAAACCGGAGGTGGCCGAAGAAGGAGCTCCCTTTCAAACGTTCAACACCTCCCTCTGTCGCGCGGTTATTCTTCTTATATCGTCGATGCAACGGGTTTTTTTTTAGCACGGAAGAGCGGCCCGTTACATTCCACGTTTAATACCGATCGGAAAGATTTGAAATTCAAATATCGACGGTGCCGACCGAATTTTTCGACCGCGCGGAACCGTTTTGTAACCAGAAATTCCTAGCGCAGCGTGCTACGGGACGAAGGCTGGGACGTCCGTGCAAGTGGCACGATCGTTCGCCGGTCAACGGGTAATCTGACGGATTAACTATTCGGGTGTGAGTGATTTACGAAGGAAGCCTGGAATTCTTCGGCCTCCACAGGGAGGGGAAATTGATTTTGATTCAATGCTAATGTCCTGGCCCAGTTCTATCCTTTATCGTCGACGAACGCGAAAATGAGAAAGTTGACCGATCGTAGGAACGGTTAAAGATCGCTTTAAATCAGTTTAACCTCGTGAATTTCATTTAACCGAGCACGTTTCTCGTCGGAGTACGTTATTACAATGTTACACCGATTCCCGCGATCGTAAAAGAATAGTTTAAACAGGCGAACGGTCCCATCGGAATCGTGTCGAGTGAGACCTAAGGATGCGTCACGAATCAGCAACGAACAACCAAAATTCGTGAGTCACTCGAAAGAAGTGGACTGCGCGGAATTCTTCGTGTCTGACCAACATCGATCCCATTACCATTCAATGTGTTTTTCATCCCTGAACATTACTATTGTATTACGATTATAATATGGTAGATAAAGAATGAGAGACTTTTGACCGGTATTTACATAAGGAGAAATTTATCGGTCCCGCGAAATCGTAACGCGGCCCAAATTTGACGCGCACTTTCACGGCCGTTAGAAGTTACGAAGGAAATCACGGGGAATTCGCGAGAGACGTTGCGTACGCCGGTGCGTGCCGCCCTGTAAGTTCTGGGTTAACACGCGGCCCGTTATTAGCCGACCAGTCATGAACGTCATCGGACGTTTTTCTGGTTCGAGTGAAACTTTGGCAACGCGTATGCTAAGCGAGTCGACCCGGAGAGAAACGTTCGCCGTGGCAACACCTGCCTATTTCGAATTCTTCTTACCTTTTTTTCTCGGGTTAACGAATCGTTTTGGAATTTGTAGAACTGGCCGAGAGACGTACCGATAGGATTGGCACAGATAGCTACGCGGACATTACGATCGACGGCCTGAATCAAGAGAGATTTATGAGAATCTAATGCAAATGAATTAAGGCAAATAAATGGAAAAGTACGTTCACTGGTACAGAGATATGAATTGTTTAAAAAATAAATTATCGCGTTCTACTGTGGTTAAAACTGAAAGTGACTGTACCAGGAATCGTTCCATTTACATACATCCCTTCTATCCTGAATCTTCGAATAGATCCTTGAAGTTCTTTTGAATGAAACGATTATTAGACGAGCGAAGCGTGATTCTTTAATTAAAGTATAAGGCGAGGAGGCGAACGGTCGGTGAAAGTTTACATAATCCGCTCAACGAGCGATATCAACCGCACCTAATTTCGCGATCGCAAGATCGTTTCTCTTCTCTAGACGCGATTTTACTTGCGGATAGGCGTGCCTGTTCCTTTCTGTTGCTCGTCGCGAGGGGGAAACGTTGGTTTTACTTTTGAACGAAGGATCGACGAAAGGATTCCAGAGAAAGGATGAATGAACACCTGTCTGACGTAAGATCGTCGCGGTTTCATGTCCCCAATTTAAAAATTTCCTGCTTCGCAAATACGATATGCGATTCGGAGATCGATTCAGCGAAGTTGCTTCGATCCTTTCTTGATTTCTCTTGTTTCAACAAAATTTCCGTTTTACTGTAGGAAACGACGGAGTCATATAAAAAATCGTGGAGATCGATTTCCGGCAGGCATCTGCATTCCCCGCGAACGGGAGAGTGTCATTGGACGTGGCTGGAATCTCGACGAGGCACCTACGCGCGAGGGTATTTCGCAACCGAAATTCCTGGTCCACTTTGTAACCGCTTCAGGTTCGGAAACGAAAACGACAAGAGCGGATTGTTGTTATCGGGGCCCCGTGAGAGAGCCCGGAGTCGCAGGGTCAGAGTAGAAAGTGGTGTGTCCGATGAAGGTCGGATCCGGGATGTCTGAACCTGATCTATACCAGTTTTCTTTCATTCATGACGATCGCGTTCTACGAGCCGGTCACGCGAGGAGAGAGTCAATGCCGATTTCTGGCGTTGCCCTCTTACACCGGAAATTACGACCCGAGAAAGCCGCGGCGAGACTTGCGCGACGCACGCCAGAAATGATCGGCCGCCGCCACGAAGACGATTTACAGGCACGGCTGGGACGAGCGAGTAGGTCTTCAACCCCACCAAACGCGCGTACTTGTTATCTCAGGCTTCTAATGCTGTTAACTCCTCGTACACGTTTTACCGCTCTGCGAGCCGCTGTCAATTGACGAATCGTCGTTAAACGTCTCCTCCTAGCTGCTCGACACTTATCTACAGAGATTGTTGAACTCAATACGATATGTCCCGTCGTTTCTGCGCATAAATTGTACAGATGGAATCCAGACACATTCCTGTTATCAACAGGCATAAATAAATCTATTAAGAATAATAATCCTATAAACCAGGGGAATTAGTATGGAATCGGGACGAAAGGGAATAGTCCCGCAGGCGTTTCGTGGGCCGGCATGGGCGTTGGACGCCGTGCCGGTACACCTATCCGCGTGTCCATTGGCCCCGGATACTTTCGTCGTCGAGACCGGCTAGACGGCCTGGGTCTGGACGATCGCGTCGCGGGGACCGACGATCAGCGACGAGGCCCGTGTGTGACGACACCGCGTGCACGGCAAATAGGAAGAAAAAAGAGACGAGGTGGGGCGGTGACGCGGACGGGCGCAGAGGAGGGGCCCGCCAAATATAAGCTTAAGAGATTGTACGATGGACCACACGAAATTTCACTACCGACGGCTCGGGTTTCGGAAAAGGGTGGTCGTCTCCGTTCTGGTCGAGTCACTCCATTATACCGTGCATTAACCATCGTATCCGTGTTCGAACTCGTAGAAGACGATTACAACAACCATGAAGATACTCGCAGTTGTGATTTTAACGTCGGCCGTTGTTCTCGCCGCCGGGCAGAGCCTGGACGAGTGCCTGCAGAGCGACAGCATCTCCTGCGTGCAGAAGAGCCTCTATCGCAAGGCGAAGGACTTCTTCGAGGCGGATAGCTACGAGCTGTTTAGTGGTGTTAGCTTGGTGAAGAACGAGCAGGCCCGGGGTTCGAGGACCAACAAGGAGCTGTTGTACGAGCAGGAGATCGACGCAGCCAACAGTGTCACCGATAGACAGAGCGCCCTCGAGAACTTCGTCACCGACGAGGCTGGAGAGTTCCTCACTGGTCGCAGTCTCAAGGT
This sequence comes from Ceratina australensis, assembly GCA_004307685.1. NCBI lineage: Eukaryota > Metazoa > Arthropoda > Insecta > Hymenoptera > Apidae > Ceratina > Ceratina australensis. Next base: position 234,320 of record SHCU01000181.1, on the reverse strand, counting down.
AAATGCATTGCACCCGGAGTAACCCAGACGTCGTTAGCAACGCGTTTATTATCCCGTAGATCAACTTCGCTCCCGCTTTCGAGAAGATCGGCGAGTCCGCTCGCGCTATCAGTGACTCGGCGCCGGAAGAGGTGCGCCAGGCGGTCAACGAGGTCGTCGAAGGTAAGGATTCCACGATTATCATATACTGTAAATTATCGTCTGGTCGATTCCAACGGAACTGCGTCTGGTTTCAGGCCGAGGCAAGAAGAAGATACTGAAATCGTTGTTACCGCTCCTGATCGCGGCGAAAGTGAAAATCGGTGCCCTAGCCACTTTGGCGTACTTCGCTATCGGCCTTATCGCTAAGAAGGCCATCTTCGCGTCTCTCATTTCACTGGCTATCTCCGCGTTCATCGGCCTGAAAGCTCTCTGGTCGAAGAACTCGCACGACGTGACGCCTTACAACGGATGGAGCGGCGGTTCCGTCGGTGGTGGATGGTCCGCGCCGGTCGCGAGCGGCGGATGGTCCTCCGGTGGTGCCTCTTGGGACGACTCTCACGGATACGCTCAGAGCCAAGCGTACTCTGGATACCATCACTAATCCCAAATTAATTTTAATCCTATAAACTTTGTACCCTTCTTCTCTCTTCTTCTATTTCCTTTCCCCTTTACCTCCTCGCCTTCCCTTTCGCGTTGATCTAAATGAATCCTCGAGGATTTCGCAGATCGGTGCATACTATTTATTGTTTATTTATCGGAATATTTTTAAATAGTTTAGCGGCCATCCAATGGTCTCACGTTGTAAATAATATATTTATCGCTGTATGCGAGGTACGAATAGACAGACCACGTCGGAATCAAAACATAGAGGCTAGTCGCAACGATTCTGCTCGAGGAATCGAGCCTTTGTAAGCGTTAATCATTGTCGCTTGGTAACCATACACGTACACATTATCCTCTTCCCGATCGCAGATCGAACATCATCTAGTCCATCTGGTAGATTTAGATGAACTCTGCGTCGAACTGCTCTCCTACCTGACAACGAGAATCTTTGTAATACCGATGAATCATTAAATACAATTTTTAGAAAAATATCGATCATTTACTTGATTATCTACACCCGTTTCCCCGATCAAACATTTTTAATAGATACAAATTAATTCTTGCGCGGATGAAAATTGAAAGTTCAGCAACGATGAGATTCCGAAATCCTTTTTCGGCAAAAATTTGATGTCGGTTTCGAAACGAAGCCGACGCGTCGAGGGATGATCAATCGCGAGAGGAGAAAGTGCATCGTATCCGGTTTGACGCGATCGCGTTTCCATCTCGCGAGCGAAAACTCGCGGAGGTCGAGGAGCTCGGCGTACGTCATTCTTTAATCGGGTCGAGAGGACAGGCATTCTACTAAATCTTCCGCGAGCGATGTCTTTAAGTCCCAGATAGAGGAGGAAAATGAGCGGCTGGAAAGGAGGTTGACGCAAAATTGCCGTTTCTTCCGTTCGGCGCGATGCCCGATGGTCAACTCGCTCCGGGGCTTGACCAGTAAAAATTCTTTGCTTATGTGGGTCAACGTGGCTCATCGGATTTTGATTAGCTTTTACATGCCGAAATGACATTTTATAAAACGTGCATAAGGGAGCATAATAAATCACATCATTGGAAGCTTGTTAACATCATTTATTATCGCGAACTCTATCGGTACATATGCGATTTGAATATTTAAATTGAGGCAGACAGATTTGATTATTGGAGACGGTAGAAGATGTGATGATGAATCAGGCGACCAGGAAGAATGTCACGGCTCGTTACGTCCGTCTGTGCCGCGACAGAATCTCGGTGGAAAAAAGATGGGGAATTATTTTGAAAGGAAGAGGGGACTTTCTTTAGAGTTGACGAAGTGACGCGAGTAAAGAGGCGTCAATTGTAACTCGAGGTACTTAGAGTCTCTTCTTCCCCTGTCGTGTCTAACTCGATTCAATCTTCACTCGAAGCTGAATGTAATTATTTGTATGGGAACCTGTCTTCCGTATAACTTAAAACGAAATTACCACAACCGTTTCACTATCATTAACGTCAGCTTAAAATGATTTCTAAACACTTACCATGTGAAACAGATATTTCCTTTCGAAGAAGCTGTACTATCTTTGAACATGCAATATTTTTATTCGCCTGCGTGCACTCGAATCGCCGTCGACCTCGTAAGTCGTCCGATTTTTTCGTGCGTCGAGTAAAGCGGGCAGGAAAATCGGAACGCGTTGTCCATTAAGAAAAAACGGCATGTCGAAAAGAATATAAAGGAGAGGAGAAGGAAGAATCGTCGTGAAAATTGGCGCTGCGTCACGGATCTCCGAGCCGGTGAACAGAGGCTTTCTTTATTTCTTTCTTTCGGATATCACAAAAGCAGGGAATTTCACCTTACGCTCGTAACGCGAGCGCCGCTATTTCATTATTAGAGAGCTGCAAAGTGGCGGTGCGTTCGCTCGCGCATCTAAATCTCGGTTCTCACGTCACGATTAGCAGTTTCACATACGCCACTGGGTTATTGGATTCTCTCCGTTGTTAGATTTCCTAGTGCCTTATTAGCCACGGCGACAGATGGTTCATGATCGATCGGCGGCAGGGCCCGCCGGGCGGGCAGCCGTGATTCGAATCACGGAGGGCCCTGTAAAAATCTGGTAAAAGCGCGACACGGATTCCACCGTCTTTTCCCTGATTGCCCGTCAAGAAATTCGAAAGTTTCGATGCTCAATTTTCAGAGCTACCTCCGTATCCTATCGAAAATAACGCCGTTACTAACTTTATCATTCGCCTCGTTGATTATTACCTCTATAACAAACCCGTTCCGCGTGATTTTTCCCATGAACCCGTTCGCTCTCGTTCTCCATTCAAGAACGTCCAAATCTAATTAACTAGACGATCCCAGCATCACGAAGATCGGTATCTTCCCACACGCGTTTTCTCACACGTGGACTTTCGATGACCGACCGTTTCGACTTTCTGATCGTCCGAAAGTGTGTTGGCCTCCTCTCTCGCACACGGGCTCTTAACCTTTGATTCCCCGCGTTCTCTAACCATAACGTCCTCGATACCGCGACTTCCGTCGCTAGAAACCGTTCCACGTTTCCCTAGATTCGATCGCGACACGACTCTTCGTTTACGCGATTCGATACGGGCCGATGGTGACCCCCGCCCACGCTCCCACCGGGGTCGTGGGTGGCCGAACCGTACCTTCGCTTTTGTTCGGATGCACGTGTCCGGCGTACGTCGTACGCGGCACGTAAGAGCGCGCCGAGTCAGGTGGATGATTTCGCCCGGGGCGACGTTCGCTCTCGAGGGCCGATCTTGATTCCCAATCCCCGAAACCGATGGGAAAAGAAACGCTCGAAAAGTGGGGAACAGGTGAGACGAGGACAGGTGCGTGTATTACCGAAAAGAGAAAGAGAGAGAGAGACGAGAGACCGCCGAAACGGAGGCCCGGGTCCAGTTGTAACGCTCGACCCAGTTGTAAATGGGTGAGCGACCCCGTTCTCAAGATAATATCTCGCGTCCATCATCGACGGATAAATTTTTCAATCCCGAAACCACATGTATCTCTTAGCCAATTAATTATCTCTTAGCGTCAGGCGTTAGAATCGTTCTGACAACCTCTTTCGGTTACTGTTACAAAGGCAAAACGACCGAACGCACGGTTAGGTTTTTATCTGCTCGGAAAGAATTTACAGCGACGTCGAATCTCGGATAACTGTAAGCCTGTGTATCGGTGCCGTCGGGAAATTTGGAAGCGACGATCCGTTATACGTCGTCGTGAACGACGCCCGTTCATCCCTCCGTCACGAGGGATTCACAGAGGGAAATCCTCGGCTGTCAGCTGGCTATTTGCGGTGCTCGAAGTGAACGAGGAAGGGTGTCCCGGTAATAATGACAGGAGTGCTCGCCGAGCGGGGAGAAAGAGACACGCGAAGTCATGCGAGAAATCACAAGGGAGCACGAGTTCCCCACGACCTCAGCCGTAGATTTCCCTCGTTTAACCTCGACCAAGGGAGGAGTCTCCCTTCTACCTTCTCAGGATCTTAATGCACGGTGGCCCGAAGTAGGTCTCCGGCGCGGACAAGAACGAGAAGGATGCCGAGGAAGAAAATGCAAGTGCCTCGGTCTTCTATTTCCTCCCTGGCTCGTTTTGCGCGTAACCCTATCCCGTCGCCGTTGGGCACGTCGAGCCTCGTGGGGAACCTCGTGGGGTTCTTGCACCGAAATATCGCGACAACGAGAATCCGCGGAAGGAGGGAGGTACAGGAGAAGGAGACCGCTCGAAGGACTCGCACAGAGAGGGGTAGGAGAGAGGCGCGAGGAGACGCGAGCGGGGATGACATAGGGGGGATGGCGATCAGAGGGAGAGAGAGGATATGGTGAACGCGAACTCTCGGTGGCCCGTGGCCACGAGGTCTCCCCTAGTACGATACTTCGGTATAAAAGCAAAGCAACGTCTTTTGGATGTAACACACGAGTTCGATCGACGCTCATCCTGGCGTCCTCTCCATCGCGGGCTACGAGTACGAAGCGCGACGCACCGAGGATATTTACAAACAACGTTTCGTGCAGACCGATTTGATATTTTTTCTTCGCAAAACCGAGGAGAGCGAACATGGGCAGGTATCTCGCGGCGATCCTGTGGCTGGTCCCGGCGCTGGTCGCGGCGCTACCGACCAACGAGAAACCCGGAAGTGAAAACGATCTGATGGCTACCATCTACAGCGACTGCCTGAAGAAGGAGTCGATCAACTGCATCAAATACAAAGTATTCTCCTACGTGGACAAGATGCTCGTCGACAAGGATGACATTACACTCACGGACGGCATCACCGTGGTGAAAACGTCGAACGCCGAAGAAGGTGCACCCAGGTTCGTCTCGTTCACGCAGTTAGATGTAAATTAACCGATCGCGTTTTCTTATCGCATCCGTCGTTCGATTGTCAATCGTAGATCGATCGAGTCCAGCGACTTGGACACGCTGTTGTTCGACCGATTGGGAAGATTCTTGAGGATGCACACGGTCAAAGTCGACCTGAAGGGTACCGACATTCTTGGAGCCATCGAGTCCGCCGGTCGGAGCTTCGAGGACTTCACCGACAACGCGGTCGAAAGCCGTGGCAAGAAGAGTGAGTATGAATTTGGCTCGATAACAAAACGCGTCCGTCCCTACGTTTGTTGTCCGCGAGGAGGAACTGCATCCTGTTTCCACGACCGTTAAGTGTTAATTGGTATGAGAAACCTCGCCGCGGGTCCTGGATCGCGCTTAATTAGCTTCCCGGTAATTAACGCGGCTAGAGAATCGAGTAACCGGAATTTTCGTAGCTGGTTCCCGCCGGACCGCCGGCTCTATTAAACGATGACGAAGCTAAGAAGGTGACCGCGAGACGTTGACCCACTGAGGAACTGGTTCCGCTTCCCTTTGAAGCGGCTCCAGCGATGGGGAGACGATTACTCGCGAGCGAGAGAAAGAGCAGCATGACAGATAGGCCACGCGAGATCGCGTCGCACGAGATTTTTGACATACTTTTCCCCCGGGCCGCCGTGACCTTCGCCTTATTCTACTTCGAAGATCTCTCCATGCGCGCCCTCCTCCTGAGAAAGGTCGCCTACGCGAACCTTCGAGAACCAAGGATCCATCTCATTCTCGTGGGAATTCTCAACTATATTATTAAAACACTCCAGAAGAAGCATACTCGTATATGTATGAAGTTAATCAGTGAGAAATCTCCACGCTACGTTGATTCTTGGCTTCGCACGCGGCTACCCAGAAAATTAGTAATGAAACGTAGGCTGGCTAAGAATTATCGGTTCACCGACTTTTCTACTACTCACAATTCCATCGAATTTACTCAACAATTTTTTAATATATATATACATGTAATTCCTTTTTGCACAGAGAAAGCCCAGAAGATTCTCGGCCCGCTGATGATGGCCTTGGCCCTGAAGGCTGCAGCCCTGTTGCCACTGGCCCTCGGTGCGATCGCTGCGATCGCCGGCAAAGCGCTCCTCGTCGGAAAGATCGCTCTCGTCATATCCGCGATCATCGGTCTCAAGAAACTCCTCAGCTCCAGCGGCGGCAAGCACGTCACGTACGAGGTCGTCTCGCATCCTCATCACAGCAGCAGCCACATCGTCAGCCACGATGACGGTGGCCACGGCGGCGGCGGTTACGGTGGCGGCGGTGCCGACTACGGTGGCGGCTATTCCGGCAGCAGCGGCCACGGCTGGGCCAGGAGCCTGCCCCAGGACTCTCACGAGCTGGCGTATCGCGCTCATCAACCACAAACGCAATCATGAAGAATGCTCTCGTAGAAAGTTCTCGCCCTTCGACTTTCCTCCCTCTCACTTTCCTCGCCTAAATCTCTTCACCTCGTTCTTCACTCTTGTACACAGCTCTATCGCCCTACGCACTTTTTATACATATTTATTGTTCCTATCCTTTCTTCGATACCTGACTACACTTTATCCCTACGCGCTCCTCTGTCCGCTACGCCCTCTCATCTTCCGTCCTCTATTTAGCGACGAACCAGTACCTCGTCGAGATACTCGTTCCGTGTATAGCGAGCCTTTTGTTATTATTTATTCGCTGCGCCTGACCACGCGACGTCTAGTATATTTATTTAATTTTATCCATCGAGATCGTGTGCTATTTTGTTATACATTTGGCTGCAATTGTTTGTTCTTTTGTAATAAAGATATGGCGAACGGCGCGCTGCGCTTTTGTCCCAAAGAAAACAAAGTGGCGAACGTGAATGGTAAACGAGGAGAGTAAATCCTTTCAGGCTTCTCGCGTTTTAGCACCGCGCGAGGAATCCCGATCGAACGATCCAGAAACGAGATTAGGAGACCCGGTTAGAGGCCCGCTGATATTTACGATGACGAGTGAAAGTAGTGTTAGGAACGCGCGTTGTACATCCATTGATACCTCTGAACCAGATACGACTTAATGAGTCGCCGATGGTACGGGACCGCGGGGCTAATCGCGCCACGTAGAAAGTATTTCCGCGGGTTCGTTTTGCCGAGAACCGTATCCCCCGGCTGGTCGTTTTGCCCGACGACCCACTCGTCGGCATTCCTTCGTAACGTTCCGAACAAATTGATGCCAATTCCGCGGAACTCGCCGGCGTCCACTCGAGCATGCCGCCGGTGACCCAGCTTCGTCCGTCGCTCGTTTAATGGCTCGTAAAACGTGGCTCCTTTTCCGCGAATCACCCTCATTACCCGCGCCAAACCGGATGCGAACTTTCAGCCTAACCTGCGCAACCCATAACGCCGAGCGGCGGACCCCCCTGCGTCGACGCAAGGCCGGTGGTTTCGTTCGCAAGCAACTGACGCGTGACGAAGTATTCATCAACGGGTACCGCGATGCAGAAAATCAACGGGTCGTGGAACGCGGTCTGGAAACGACAAACCTCTTCTTCTCGTGCTCAGAGATATGTAGCTTTCGCTACATCCGAGATCGTTTTCATGTGTTCATTAAATTCATTCAGTAATCTTGATTTTTTTTAAAACAGGAAAATATATTTGTGATGAATATCGAAGGAAATATTCGATACACGGGATATTAAAGATTATTGGAGAGATGTTCGACGGTAGGGGAAAAGAAACTGTCTCGGGGTAAGGTACGGGGAGGAGGGCCGGTTCCCCACCGAAATTTCAGTCTTGCCTCGCTGCTTTTCAATGTCTCACTGCGCTCGTGAACTCGAACATTAAGATATCCCCCTCCGGGTACGCTCGGGCCTACGCGTACACATCTAAGTACCTGTAACGCGTTTTCACTTGGCCCAGTTTAACAGGCTGTTGGCTGCCGTCATCCGGCAGGACGAAAATGGCAAGGATGCGCGGTGACAACGCAGGATAAGCGGGAAAAGTAGCGTTGGAAACCGTCGCCGGCTAACCGGGACGGTTATGCTGATTACGATGGGACTAACGGTTCGCATGAATTAACATTACAAAGTTTCTATTTTTATTCGTGTCATAAATGTAGAATACACCGAGTCGAAATGTACTTTCTGTTGTACACGGTGCACGGTTATTGTTGCTACCTGCGCGATGCGAAATAAAACTAGCCGATCAGCTCGATCAGCCTTCATCTGCATCGGACGCGCTTTCGATTTCAGGCCTACCGAGATAGCCGCTTTGATGATAGCGTGCGCGCAGATGAAAATCGCAACAAAATGATCGACGGAGGAAGCTCGGTTTCATGCTCGCCGGGTTTGCGGTAGCTATACCCGCGTTACAAGTGCCCGATGATAGAAAGTACCACCGTCGAGTTCCAACAAAACGGAACTTAAGCAAACTTAGATAGAAAGCGAATGGGAGGCAAATCTTTATATGTAAGCTCCCCGTTGCATTTATGTTTGCGAAAATAAATGGAAATCCGATTCCGTGGCTGTTGGAAAACGGCGAAGAGGAGAGGATTACCTCTCGGGTAACACGTGCCTCGCAGCGAACTTCCGTGCCGATCTGGTCAGACCGGTCTGAGCGAGGACAAGGGCGAGGACGGTGATTCGGTCGAGAGTAGCGAAACGATTCGCCGGAATCGGCGGTTTTATCGGCTGACGCCGTTGGTGGGGTTGATGAGTTCGGTAAAAGGCAGGGTAGGAAAGAGGGAGGCGAGGAAATCGGCGCGGAGAGGTGAGAGGCACGGCGAGATCCGCGCCGTCGTATCCGGGGAGGAATTCTGCTCTCTACGCGATCTCCAGGTGGTTGGCGAGACGCGCCGATTCTCGAGTGATCCTTGGCAATGAAAACGCTCTCACAATGGTGGTGTGCGTATACGCGACAGCGATGACGACGGCGGTGGCGGCAGCGGCTGGATCTCGGTGGGGAGAATATCGCCAGCCACGGAGGTACACCTGACCAGATATATAGAGCTAGGGCAGGGCTTCCGTTACGGACAGTCCAGTTACAGTTGCTCTCTGTACGCACGCATCTCGCGCCTGGGCCCAAGGTGTCGAGGACCGATCGAAAGATACCGAGGCTCATCTCACGTTCAGTTCCGACCCGCATCGCAGGATACGATACAGTCTCTCTTTTGGTAGATATCGATCAGCTTCTGCTATCATTTACCCCTGTGTTAACCCCCGTATCGCAAAATCGTACGGTACCATTCGGATGTTTCAAGTTTTCGTGTCGATACAGGTTTTCGGGAATCGTACAAGATGAGGCGTTCCGTTCAGTGTTACGTGTACGCGAGCTTCCTGCTGGCCCTGGCCTCGGCGAGATCGGCCGACACGAATCCGGCGAGCAACTCGATCAACGAGCAGACGGCCAGGTCTACCGGGAACAGCAACGTGTTCGGTGATCTCCGGCAGATGTATCAGATTTACAAGGAATGCGCGGACGAGGAACTGAGCCCATGCTTGAAAGTCAGGCTGCTCTCGGCTATAGACAGAGTATCGAGGAGCAGCCAGTTGAACGTCGCCGACGGTGTCACCTTCGTCCAGGATGATCCGGTTCCCATGGCGGAGGAGGAACCGAAGTCTCTACAGGAGATCGAGGCTAGCCTGCCGCGCGCATTGGACGATAAGGAGGACGCGTTGAACACCATGATCCTCGACAAGGTCGTCAAGTTCTTCCAGAGCCACACGCTCAAGCTGAAACTGCCGAACGTCGAGGAGCTTCAGCGGAGTTTCGTCGAGGAAGGTAAGAATTTCGTTGGCGAACGACAACCGTGAACTTGACCGCGCCGAGTTCACTCGTCGGCGCGGTGATCCGAGGGAAGAAAGTTTCCGGCCGCGATTTCCCGGTCCAGTAGACCGTATGGCCCACTCTTTTTTACGAATCTGGGAATCGATCCGGCGTTCCTGCTTAATTTATGTAATTGAATTTACGACGATCTCTCTGTTTTCAGGACGCAAGAAGAAGAACAAAATGGGCGGTCTTCTCGCGATCCCGTTGCTGATGGGTGGAACCCTGATACCCTTGGCTCTCGGAGCCTTAGCCCTTCTAGCCGGCAAGGCTCTGATCGTCAGCAAGCTCGCCCTGGTGTTAGCCTCGATCATCGGTCTGAAGAAGCTCGTGTCCGGCGGCGGTGACCACGGCCACGAGGTCGTTCAAGTCTCCGGCGGTCACGGATCCAGCGGATGGGCGAGATCGAGCCACGACCTCGCCTATTCCGCCTACAAACCGTCGTCGACTTAAGAAAACAACGCCGAGAGAGAAGAAGTCTTTTCAATCTCGTTGGACTTCGCTTTCACGAGGCATCGCGGTGAACCATCACCGGATGTCGCTTTCCTTTCCTCCTCGATCGTTCACCTTCTCGGCCCCTTCGACCCTTCCTCCTCTTTCGACGGTCGCGTCGCCTATTTCCTCATCCCTTACCAAAAAATCGTCGCGACCGTACCATTCGATTCTCTTCATCTTCGCTCAGTATTTATTGTTCAGCGCGGAGCTGCTTGGCAGCCATGTATATTTTATAGGTATGCAAATATATTAAGATTGATTATACCAAACAAAATGTTTCGCATCTTCCTTCGAACGTTCCTACATAAATTACCGTTATCGTCGATGAAACGAATGAAATGCATCGGGGAGCAACGATGCCGCGAATTCCAATCCGGCCATTGAAAGTAACGACGCTGAATGAAACGGCGGCGGTGCCGGGCGCTCGTTACCGTCTCGCGAGCCGTATGCAGGCCAGGAGAGCGCGAGGACTTCCGCCTTCTTCCTCGTTCGCGACCGCGCGTGGAGAAGACGGAGAGCCACGGTTACCTACATAACTGGAAACGCGCGGGCACCTTACGCGCCGCGGTCCTTGGACCTGTGCAGCACACACGCGCGAGCCGAGAGAGATACACAGGGACAGGATAAGTAAACCAGGCCGCGCGGGCCCGGCCAGGCCAGTCAGCATCCGCGCCGGGTCGCCGTGTCTTTTCAACCTGCGCCTAATACTCTCTATATTCCATATCGTCGTAAAGAAAACGTCGTGATTCTCTTTCTCGTTTCTCTTCCTCCGTCCATCGATCTCTCCTCTCGTTTCGCGGCGGGGAATCGTCGCTCGTCAAACATGAATATTTACGTCTCCGATTAGATAAGATTGTTCTAAGCTTTACTTCGCAGTGTGTCAGGAGACGACGTGTGCAGACTGGAGGATCGAATCGCTAATTGCAAGCCAGTTTTCACTGTGTAAATTAAGAAATTTCGTCATCTTCGCAATTACATGGACTTAATAAACCGCGGTTTTCTAATTGAATGCTGCATCTAAATCGAAGAGGAAGAAGCAGGCCGCCGCGCGAACGGAAGGGAGGAGAACGAGAAGCTCGGGCTTCGTGGGGGCCTTGACCTGACCTCGATCCTCGGGCGAGTTCACTCTCGCCGGCGGTCGAGACGAAAGTGTTCCATTACCACCGGCATCGAGCTTGTCTCCTTCTTCAGGACTAGCGTCTCGACGCATCGCGATGGTCTTGTCGCAATAAAAAAAATCACGAGTATGTACGCTTTTGACAAGGTGTCACGCGCGTCTGATATCGTACATTCGAATTACTCTTTTCTACCGTCTCGAAACGAGTACGAAGGTAGATGGATGGCAGATAGGATCGCGGCGATATAAAGGATATAAAGTGAAAGTCTTTCCTAGCGGAATGTTGCGTGTCTTATTTCTTTCTTCGGAGCTGCCTCGTCGTTTTGGTTCTACTCGATGCACGCGGACACTCTCGTTTTATGTGTAACGAAACTGGACGTAGAACTAGTTTCAAACGATTACGTGTTGCGCAGCTATGTCAAAAATAACGCAATAGCTAGAAAAACTGAAATAGAAATACTCCGGCCTTGAATTTGTGAAAACGAGCAGGCACAACTGGAAAAGACGTCTCAGTCTGTCGAATGATAATTAAAGGTACAAATGATCTCGTGAGGAACGAGGAAAATAAGAAGAAGCAGAGAGGCGAGGAGTCGTTAGCGTTAGAAGATGCTCACCGGTCGCGGAGAAAGTCGCGGTCACAGGTTCTCGAAACGAACCGATCGGAAGCGACGGTCAGCCCTCTCATCTTTTTCCTTCTCCGTAAATTTTTCTAGGCGAGAGACGAGCGTCTTCGGGGTCACGGTGAGGCGCGGCCGGAGGAAGCCTGGCTCGGACCCAACTCGTACGCCCGTACCATGGACATTCCATGAAAAACCGTTAAACCGGCTGTTCCGCGCGCTTGTCGCGTGAATACATTAATTTTTCGAACACCATATTGCGTTATTCACTATGGAATCGGATGAATGGGAACCTCGGGTGGTGTCCACCACGCGAGGAATGTGGGATTTAATTGCGGATTACAGTTAGCGTGAAAATTCATCGTTCGAATTCCAGAACAACGTACGGATTCCGATGGATTTGAATCATTATTGGGAAAAAGAATTCGCGATGGAAAAGCGAGAGATACTTGATAGCATCGCGATGAAGAAAGTTGCGTAGGCGTGAGATTTAGGTATCTTTTCGCATAATGTATTATACATACAGCTTGTTGAAAGCGAAATCGCTGTGGCTATCCTTCGTACGTCTGATTATTCTTGATCTTGCCTCTCGAATGGACCTTAAAAATTTTCCTATTCAAGGACGGCTGTGGTCTACTTCATAATTAACGATATAATTCGCGATTCCAAAGTTCTGAATTCCAAGGTACGTATAGCAGTGTTCGATAACGGAATAATTCGGCTTCTCATTGACAGATATATTTATAGAACGATTTTGAGACAACGTCGCGAGAATCCATTAAGACGAGTTCTCAGCGCTAGCGAACCCTGT